>JAWZYV010012932.1:0-128676 GCA_038373885.1 Cheiracanthium punctorium
CATGCTTCCTTCAGGGTGTTGCATTTACGATGGCCAGCAGTGTAAATTATAGGCCTAATTAATTTTCAACAACTTTTAGTCGTGACTCACATCTAAAACAGGATATTTTATAAAATATAACTAGTTTACTGTCTTTTCAGCTGTCCCATTAGTCTCCATATCAACAGTAACATTAGACCCCACAGTGTAAGAATTCAAAATTTCAAGAATAGAAAACCCCATGTTCTATCACACAATGTGTGATTTATATTATCATAATCTGCATACCTGCTATCTTGAAGAATGTTTCCATTAATTACAAATTATTTTAAATGATTTAAAAAATGCAATTAAATATAAAAATTACAATTTACTTTGATGTGCTATAAACAACAATGATTTCTCAGGCTTACAAGGTGTAGCACACAGGAATAAAGTTCATGTTTTTTATTCACAACTGTTAGCACAGACGGGCAGACAAACAATCCGAAATTATAAACATCTTTCAACTTTCTCGAAAATTGTTTTAAAAATTATGTCAAACGCATCGATTATAAAATACCTTCTAGCAGTATCTTTTTTTCCGCTAAATTTTCGTTTCTCGCCAAATTTGGCGGTGTATGTTTGCTGACTCAGAACTTTGGAAAACCATTAAAAAAACTATCACTATTAATGAAAATTTGCGACACCCTGTAAAAGAACTACAAAATGTACTCCAATCTTTCTAATGAAAGGAAGGGGTAATACACATATATATACTTATTGTGTTATGTTTGAAATGGATGGATGGATGTCTAAGTAGCAATGGATCATAATAATTATTTTGAGTGCTCTTGTAAGATCTATGGATACTACACACTACTTTTGATGGAGAACATTATATATATATGGGTAATTCCGTGTGTGACTTACACGACATTTGAGATTTTCCGTATGTTTCACTTTTGTTCAAAAGTGTAAATTAAGAATAAATTTAAACTTTCATTAACGAATCATAGAAGAGTAAAGTAAGTACACTTATGTATTATGTTTTCAATAAAAATTTGTGCGATTTTCAATGTTTAAAAAAATAAAATAACTGTTTGTGACTGACACGACACAAAAAGAAACTGGTTTAAACTTGCTTTCACTTATATTAAAAATTCTGCTCTAGATTTAGTTCTTAAAATTTGAAACTCACATGAAATATCAAGAATAGTGCATACAACAATAATAAGAATCAAATTCGAGTTCAATAAAATTTTTAAATCTTTTATTTGAATTATCTGCTTGTGACTGACACGACAGATAATGTGTGACTTACACATCATCTGCAAATATTCAATCTGAAAAAACACGTTTGTTCATATAAAAACACAATTTTTTATTTCTTTTACTGTCTAGTATACTTTTAATCTTTAATAAAAAATTTATATATATTTATTAAAATAGCATTAATGATTTTATGCTTCTTTACAAAGTAAAAATCCACACTTGGATATACAATTACCCAGATATTGTAAACCTTAAATAACTTAAATTAACCTGTTTTTGATTTAGATGAATATCTCTAAATTTCATTGAATCAATAATTGCCCAAAGGACTTCACAACGTATATGAATTCTTTTTGGTGCTTTTTTAAAGAAACTATTAATGCTACTAACACCAATTTCAATAGGGTACACCCTCCAAAAAAGTATTCGCGCAAGAGAGAAATTTCCTATTTTAGGTTTGCGAATAACAATTGAGTTTTGGAAAAACGCACAACTTGATAGAAATGTGGAAATTCATATTTATACATAGCCTAATTCATATTTTATGATAAATAATTTTTAATATACAAAACCAACGTAGGAAATTTCTCTTTTGCTCGAATACTTTTTTTGGAGGGTGTACGTAAGTACTTAACATTTCAATAATATATATAATTTCCGTAGCGATTCAATACCCATTTACGTCAATTAGAATACGGACGGAAAAACAGAGAAACTGAAATCATTAACACAATTCAATTTGTTGGAAAGTGTTATAAAAACCTAAAATATAATTATCAAAACATCATACGTTACAAAAAAACCAAAAAAAGAAAAAAAAATTGCACTTAAAAAACCTTATAAGGACACCACGTGACCTTCTAGTACGTCTTATTGCATTTTTGATGCCCTTCAATTAAAATTAATTTCATTTTTGAAAAAGAGGTAAGACGCTTCAGTAACATTAAGATTGGATCCCTTCACGACAAAAACAGGAAATCCTCTAAACTGGGTTTAGTTTTGGAAACTAATTTTCGGCACCAAATTTGGCAATAGATGGCAAGATTTTGAATATGGCCCAAACCAGGGTTTCTTATTGTATAAGAAATCCTGGAACCTCCAAGACATATACTGTGCTCCTCGCGAAGGTAGCAAGTGCACTTCGAAAAAATATCTTGTTGCTTTAGCCACCTCTAGTTCACTCTTCTCAAATTTTATACAAGGCGATCAGCCAAGTCCCCGAAAGTGCTCGACCAGAGAAAATTTTTTTAGAAAACCTGGATCAAACAGTAAGTGCCCATGGACTTTAATGCAATGAGTTTTTTTGGGTGCCCCAGGGTGAACTATCGTAGTCGATTGCAATGAAAAATGAAAGTACACAAGGTTGATTCTAAAAGCTTGGGGACGTACACACATTCTAACTAAAAGTTATCTCGGGAAAAAAAATAGATCATAAAATTGACTTTTTTTACCTCAGCGAATTTTAGTTCTGCTAAAAAAAAAGGGGCTGGTATCATCTATTACAAAAATCAGTTGTAAATGTACTTAAATTAAAACATTTTGGACAACCTCAAGAAAAACAATTCTACCGCGTTTTTAGGAATTTCATAATCAAAACATTGGGTGAATACTATAAAACGACGATTCGTTTACAATTTCGGTCAACATATGGCGGTAACATGCTTAAAATATTGAAGAATTACAACAAGAATCACACAATGTGTTCTTGCCAGTTCTATTTGCCAAAAAGAAACGGTCGAAACAACGCTATTTGGAAGTTTAAATAAATAATATATAAGTATTTTAACCCCTTTGTAACGAGTAGTAAAACCTCACTAACTTTATAAACTGACATTCAATGTTTCTAAGTGTTTCATTTTATTAGGAATATCTTTTTTCTCGGAAAATGTACTTAAGAAAATTATTTGCGAAATTCATTGCGTAACGATCGAAAACCCATAATAATTTTTAAAATGTTGTTGTTGTTGCTAATGCCCTCTGGCAACCGCGTTGCGGTGACAGATCCCCCTATATAGGCAGGCGATGGGCTGAAGGAGCGGCTTCCATTTCAATGAGCCCCAGTGGGAGGAAGTCCGTCTTAGCTCGGGGTCCCGTAATTTTGAACCAATTCCAGAGGAGGGACCAACCCCCTGAAATCGGCATCCCCAGAGGTATCGTTTAACAACTTGGAGGACTTTGGAGCCACGACGGATTTTACGTGCACCAGCTCCCATTAGCGTACACGATTCCACAGCGGACGGGCGGAGAGGGGAAAGTCCCTCCCAAGCACTGGCCAAGCCGGGTGCTGCTTCACTTGCCGTGTTCTTATGGGAACGGAGTTTAGCGCCCAGTCCACTGCGGGACATTTTTAAAATAAGTTTGTGAACAAGACATAGTATCATTTTTATTCAGAATTCATAGAGGTAAACGCCAAAAATTTAAAAGTATTTTTAGAATTAAATGAAGAATGTTTTTTTTTAATAAAGTGCATTAAAAAATTTTGTATATTTTGTAGGGTTCCATAATTTAAAACTTGTAATTTAGATGACCATGTAAATTGCTTTTAAATAGCAATAAATTTGTTTATGTTTATTTTTCATTCTCTTAATTTATATTTTAATACTTTAAAAGAAACTGCAAGTTCGATACTTCTAATAATGAGCTAACGTGATACCAAAAACATTTGTTTAAATGCATATAACATGAATAATTGAAATTTAATACGTCGTTTTGCTTATAGTATTTTTGCTTAAATGTAACTTATGAAAACCTATTTATCAAGACATAACAGACATCTAAAAAAAAGAAAAAAATATTATACATCTGATTAACAAAATGCAATTATATAGAACCTATTTAATGCATTTTTAGCCCCTGGCATTTTCTTGATGCACATATCTTAAAAATCCATCCAATGCTCAAAAACAGTAACCAAAAAATCAGCAATATTCAAAATCTGTAATCTACATATCAGATGTCCAAAATCTGTAACCTACAGATCTGATAATTAAATGTTTTAATTAGTAATTTTCCAGAACACTTGCTGTCTTTTTATGTTTGTATACTCTATTAAGATCTGTGGGCCCCTCCACAACTGCCCTGTTTCCCCAGCCAGTAACAGGGTACGGGTACCTCAGTTCAAAACTTAAGCATTCTTCTAGCAGTTTTTCAATTTTGCGAGAAATATAATTAGGAACCCTAGACCTGTGGCAGAATCCCGGGAATTCTTTGTTTTTCCTTTCATGCAAAGCGAATACGGGGTTGGGCTAGCGGTTAGAAGACTTTAACGCCCAACCCTAACCCTAAAAAAATAAAGAACGCTAAAGGTAACGTTTGTCTGTATATTTTGTTTTAGGTGAAATGGGTATTTTTTTAAATTAGCCCTCACCGAAATTTTTTACATTGCTTAAGAGGAACAGTTTGCTGTACTGTTACTTTTAAGTCAGATGAACTTTTTTCAAAAATTAGCCTTTTTCAATACATTTCTGTATCCGCCACCGTCATTGCTTTCGTGTTTTTCGTATTAATTATGGCATTTTTCTTATTAATTATGGTATTAATCTAGAATATGTCTCTTTGTTTCTTTTGTACTTGCGCATCTACTACTTTGCGCATCTCACTGCCATCTTAGTAGTGCATTTTAAATTAAATGATTGGTGTCATCGACACACCACCCTCTCCTCTTCTCTTCGAAAACCCCTTCCAAGCCTGACATCACTTACGGATGACCCCTTATCTGATATCTTTAAAACTGCTCATACCAACAAAACAAAACTGAAACTAAAATAAGCCACTTTTATTGTCTAAGAAGAGATCAGAAACTGTTTAAAACTGACTAATATGGCCCGGCTTTCTTCCTGAACTTTTTCTCCGGCGGATATTTCATCCGCGTTCAGCTCACTCAAGAGAACAAATGCAGCCCATTGCCACTTGTTGCTGTTGTATTTGGAATATTTATTTTACGCACTTGTGTACTTGGGGACAGGTTTAGGTTCGAAGTTAATGACCTGCATACACCACGCCATTCGCTCGTGCGTGGGTTCGATTTTTACTTATTCCCTGGTTGCTTTAATAACGTGGAATTTTTTAAAGATTCAGGGAATTACATATAATAATATTTTGAGAACTAATAAAAGATGCAAAATGATTTAACCCTACAGTGCATACTGTTGCCAATTGGCTACACTCTCATTTTTTTTTTTTTTTTTTTTTTGTTGTAATAAAAAGAAAATGTTGTTTTTTTTTGTCTAAAATATGCATTTAAAATAAATGTAAGATCTCATGGAAATAAATTTTTGTTTTTAAAATGTATGCCAGCATTAATTTTTGAGCAAACAAGCATGGATTTATAGCAAGTGTATCCAGTTCACTGAACAAATTTTAGCCGAATTTTTAATTGTTTCTAATTTTTATTGCTAAATGAAAATAAACACAAAACTATTAAAACATGGTAGTATTGGACAAAATAAAGTAAAATTGGGTTATATTACTTTCTTCGATTTTACGAGAGCTATAGGGTGGACATTCTAATTTTTCGAATCTGAATTCTTTTTATGATTTTTATGGGAAATTACATGCTGATTTTTAAAAATTTATTTTTCCCAGCATAAGTATAGCTAAATGAAGTTACGATTTTATTTTCAGCCCATTTTAAAAAATCATGCATTGTAGGGTTAACTTTGGGCTTCAGATGGCTTGATACGTTCATAATCTTCTCTGATGGAGATGTTCTGTCAAGTACACTCTCCAAAAAAGTATGAGTAAGAGATAAATTTCCCGTTTTAGATTTGTGAATAATAATTGAGTTTTTGAAAAACGCACACCTTGACAGAAATATGGAAAGTCATATTTATACATAGCCTAATTCATATTACAGTAGAATCGCGCTACAACGATATCCTCTATAACGATAATTCTCTCTATTACGATATTTTTTCATAGTCCTGGCTGAATTCCCTTTAGATTAATGTAAAACAGTTCTCTGTAAATCCTTTTATATCCTATAATATCGTTTAAAACGATAATTCTCTTACAACGATGGTAATATTTATCCCTTACATCACAATAACTCTACTACGATATATATTTTTTTCTACGATGCATCAGAAGCCCAACTCATGCACACACATTGAAAGCTACACAAAGAAAGTCGAGGTAAAATGTGGTCGGAACGGGTTGGACCACGCCTCTGCCAAAGAACGTTTTCTAAGTTTCGTTTTGCTGATGTAACACTATGGTAATGAGAAAGTGCATTTCTCGTAAGGTGAAAGGACAGTTGGCATTTCCTGGATGACACATCTTTGATTCCTATCCCCCCTCTTTAAAAAATGGTGAAGGATTCCTTTCACCGGAAATGATATAGAAAACGTTACGTTCTTTTGTCTGAACTTGAGTAAGAATTTTAACCTCCGATAAATCCTATCGAGGTCAATTATTACACGAGGATATTTTTACCAACATTACTCCATCATCAACCACACTGCGCAGCCATACCTACCTCTTTAGCTGTACTCAAAGAAGGCGGGCTCCACGAAAGAAACCGTACAATTAACAGACTGTGTGAAAATCGAAGCAAATGGAGACCCTGGATGCTCATACCACCAATTCTACATTTGCCACTCTGCACTCACTATAAGCGTGCGAGGGAGAGACCGAGCGGAGAGCAGTGAGAGTATCTGCTCACGCCGATAAATAATGACACACACCAAAGCTGAGGAGTTCGAACAACCTCTCCAGGAAAATACGGACTTACACACACACACACAACACATTCATTCTCACTTTGCCAATTTACACACACGGTGGCTGTGGGGATAATCCTCTTATCTATATCTCGTCTCTCTACTCTCTAGTCTCTCATCTAACTCTTCCTCTATCCCCTAAAAGGGGTCATTTCTCATCACTTTGTGGTATCGCATACTCTCTATCTATGGAATGACAGTGGTTTATAAGGGAATAGGCGATCTCTCGCGGCTTTTCATGGTAGTTTTGTTGGGGTGTCGCGATTCGAATTTGCGCCTCTCTTAACACACCACTCAAAAAATCTCATCTTCAAAAAAAACTGAACATGGGAAAAACTACTTATAAACTATAACAAATTAGTCTAATGAACAACTCACATAACATATCAAGATACTTCCCAAACTACTCTCTCTAAACACTAATTAATAACTACAAAATCTACAATATCACACTTCTACTATAAAACTCATCAAAGAGAGGTGTTTATTATGTGGGGGGGGTGTGGTGGTATTATTATATGATTTAAGTGTTTAAAATGGGTTGGTTTAGATGTGATGTTAATGGTTTTATTTATCTTAGGGTTTGTGGGGGTGGCTGATGTGTAAACTTAGAAACTTTAGGGGGTTCTAAGATGGGTTAGGGTGTGTTGTTGTATTTTAGAGGGAGGAATTGTGAGATGAAGATATATATAAGTTTGGAGAATGGTATTAGATTGTTGGTTGGGGTAATATTTTGTGAGGTGTGTGGGTTGGTATAGGTTGTGGTTTTGTTGGGTGTGGTTTATTAATAAGGTGGTTTGGGTTAGAGGTAGAGGTGTATGGTGGGGTGGTGGGTAGTATGTGATTTTGTTGTTAGTCTAGGAAGTCTGGTGTTGACTATGAGTGGGTATTGGGGAGAAATGTTGTTGGGGGTGAGGGGAAAGGATGAGGCGGGAATTAGATTAGGAGGAGGGGTTTTTGAAGGGGGTGGGGTGTGGTTTGGTAGTTTTTAGATAAGATATGTTGTTAATAAGTAGGGTTGGAGTTTAATTATATGCGATTGTTTTGGTGGATGGATTGGTGGGGGGAGGGGTATTGATAAATAATAGTTAATGGTATGGTTTTTTGTGGGATGGTATTGTGGGGTGGAGTGGATTGGAAATATTGGAAGTGGTGGGGATTTTGATGGAATTTTGATAGGTGGAGTGTTTTGATGATGTTTGGTAGTGGGTTGAAGGGGTGGGTCGGGGGGGTTTAGGTGTATTGTGTTTTAGGTGGGTGTTGGGTTGGGGGTTTTTTTGGAGGGGGGATTTTGGGGGGGGAGATTTGAATGTAGGGGTGGGAGTTTTTTTAGATGGGTGAGGTTTAAGTGGTAGAGGTGATAGTGTAGGGTGGGGTGTGGAGGGGGTGGGTTTAGTTGGAGTGTGGGGGAATGTTTTTGGGAAGAGATTGTTTGGGGAGAGAGGAGGATTGTTGGTTAAGGGGTGGGGTTGGTTTTTATGGGGTGATTTGAGAGGAGGAATTAATGTGGTGTTTGTTGGGTGGAGGAGGTGTTTATGGTATAATGTGTTTTTTGGATTTAGGTGGTTTTTGGGGGGGGGGGATGTTTTGAATTAGTGTAATTTTTTGGTTTTTTTTTTAATTGTGTGGTGGTGTGAGGTAAGGTTTGGTTGTGTTGTGTTGATGAGTGGTGGTGGGGGGAAGTGGGGAAGGTAAGTATAGGGAAGGGTGATGGGGAGAGAAGTGAGTAAAGAGGTTGTGAGGTGGAAGGTTTAATATGAGGAGAAAGAGTATGGAGGGATTTGGGTGTGAATTTTGGGGGGGATGGAGTAATAGGGTAGGAAAAGATTATGTTGTGTTAGAAGGGGGAGGAGTGGGTGATATGGATGGAATTGGTATGATAAGAGGTGTGGGTAGGAGTGCTTGAAGTTTGGGTGTAATTTACATATTGGATGTTGCTTTCGGTTTTGTAAGTATATAAAGTTTTGATTCCTCTTGCTGTAATTTAATTGTATTTTTAAGCATCTGCATGTACACTTATTCTGTAGATTTTACTGGACTGATCCTTTGTAATTATTCGTATAGTTAATTTTGATAACGTGTTCTGTTCTTGGATTTGTTCTTATATATTTTAGGCAGATCATGTTTACCATCAGTGGTGGGAAAAACTACTTTTTTTTTGTAGCGAACTACAACTATCGCTACTTTCCGAAAAATGTAGCTAACTACAACTACAACTAGTTTTTGAAAAATGTAGTTAGCTACACTACTTTTGAAATGTAGTCGCTACTTTTAGGAGACAAATTTTGCTAACAGATTCAGTTTGCATTACATTAATATTTAAGGATATTTATATCCTAATTAGAGAAAACTATTGATATCTTAATTAGAAAAAACTATTGCACTAATAAACAACTACCAGGGGCATGGGCGCCCATGGGGGGCAAGGTAGGGCACTTGCCCCCCCTAGAGATTTAGGTTACTGTCTCATGATGTAAAAAAATCGCAAAAACAGTACTAAATTTGTTAAAAGTTTGAACTTTGCCCCCCCTAGAAAATTGTTTTGAAGTTTGCCCCCCCCTAGAAAAATTCCTATGGGCGCCCATGACCAGGGGAGTGTTTGAGGAGGGCGGCGGGCCCCCTCAAGAAATGTAAAGCAATTATTAAAAAGGAGCTATTTTGAAACATTTCTTTTAACTTTAGAACAATAAAGTTTAAAATACCGAATCGTCCCCCTCCCCTCGAAATGGAAGCCTATATTTACGCTATTGACAACCACTGCTAATTATTGAAGTATTGTTGAAACTAATTCAGTTTTAATACCTCTATGATAAAAATAAATTGAGAAAGTGAGCTCTGAAAGCATGAGAAAAATCATGAGAACCAAAAAAGTTAAAAACAAATAAATAAATAAAAAATAATTGGATTTTTTAGCAAAATACCCATAAATTTTCATTTTTTAGCTTAAATATTACGCATTTTAATACAAAGTTATGTCTATAAACCCCCCCCCCCCCCTTGAAGGAAGTCTTCATATGCCACTGGTGGGACTAGTTGTATAAAGAAACGATTCAATAATTGAGGGTGTCATTGTGTCAAGAAGGAAGATCACGTAACGGCTTGCCAAATTAATTTAGTTCCTATGTTTTGGTAAGAGCACAACATTGTACTTGTATATTTAAATTAACGACATTTCATTTTAAAAGCTAATGATTTATGTATTTGCGAAGGGAGGACAGCTTACGTCACTAAATGTGTCGTTTAGAGCTACGTATGTAATAATTTTGCAATACAAAATGTATATTCTGGGGGGGGGGCTGAGACAGCCTTACTATTTTTTGACGTATATTGATAGTTGAATGTTTGAAGAAAGTGACATAGCAAAACTTTTTTTAAAATTAACACATATTTTAACTAATCTAAATAGTTCATTAACAAATAAAGAATATCTGCTTTTTTTTCTTTGAGATATGAAAGATATTTGAAAAACATGTTTTGGCTCCCTCCTCTCCCCCATAAGGACAACAAAAAAATCCTAATATTTTTTAGACGTTCTTGTTTATTACATTTTAAAGCAAAATAAAAATAAAAATCTTATGCTTCATTTGTTTTGCCAACTTGCTATCCCCTCCCCTACCTAAAATTTCTTTTTAGATATTCTTTTTTGTTGTATTTTAATACAAAGATATATATATAAAAAACATTTTGCCCCCCCCCCCCCCACCTCCCCCAGTGCAGCATCCCTTGGGGAGGCAATCTTTAAAAAATCCTTAAATTTTTCTTTAGGTTTTCCGTTACATTTTAAAACAAAAAAATCTTAATATCTGTTTGTTTTTTCCTGTAAGATATGAAGGATATGTGAAAAACTCATTTTGACCCCCACCCCCACAAGGTAAATTTCGAAGAATCGCCCAAATTTTTTTTCCGCTTTTCCTGTTTTTTATATTTTCAAACAAAAATCCTGTGAATGTCTGTTTTTTTAATTTGAGATATGAAATCAATATTAAAAATTTGTGAAACCCCGTTTTGCCCACTGTCCCCCTTTGGGAAAAGGCAATTTTCAAAAAATCATTAAATTTGTATTTAGATAATCCGCGGGTACTTATATTTTAAAACAAAACTCGTATTCTTATTTGTTGCTGTTTTCTTTGAGATCGTAAAATACTATAACTATTACAAAAATAAACTTTCACTTTCATCGAGATTCGTGGGGGGGGGGGGATCACGCATAAAATGTTCAATTATTTTTGATTTTATATTACGTTTAAGAAAGAGAAAAAAATATACATATAAGTTAAACATACCTTCGGTTTTTTGATTTAGGCCCATTTTGTTAATTGTATTCATTAAATAAAATTTAAACATAAAATTAAACATACATAGAATATAGAAACTTAAACACTATACACAAAATTATATATTTACAAGTCACATTAACCTAGTTAAAATGAAAATTTGAACGCAACGTAACTCCCCCGAAAAAAGACAACAATAAATGGGTGAGCAGTTCACGTTTGAGAACGAATTTAGACCACCCACGATAAACCAACAAAGTAGACAATTCATTATAGGTTCAGGTTCAAGGGGTATAATTGGAGTTTTTCTTCCTTTTCATTGCTTTCTCAGTAATTTTCTGGGCTGGTGTAAACCAGGAAGTTGTAAAACGAAGCTGTATTGCCCCCTGCAAGTCCTTCCCACAGAATTCAAGAATCTCCTCTCACACAATTCCTTTGAATTCTGTGAGAGGGGATAGGGAGGGGGGGCGTTCGCTAATTGCGAGGACTGACTATATATCATTCCAGCTTTGGAAGGATATCGAGTTCACGGAATGCTGGACACTCAACAGTGGGCAAGTGGACACTACACTGTATTTAGGGGTGCAAAAAAAGAAGAAAAAAGAAAATTAATGATGTCACAAAAGCATGCTATTTAAAGATATGTAAAATTCCTTTTCAAAAGCAAAAAATGCTCACTTTTATGCACAGAAATAGATATTTCAAAAAATAAAACCTTACATACATTATTTTTCAAAATAAATCAATTTTTATGGTCTAAACTTGATTCATTTGGGAAGCGCACGTGCCCCCTCTGGATCCGCCAACTGGCCTTGCCTTAGTATGAAGTTAAATGCAGCTACTTTTTCTTTTACACTCTCAGTCAGACTAGAGACATCAATGCAAATGCAAGCTGTTCTGATTCAGATTTCTCTCTGGCGTTCCCAGATTATTACACTGATAAGGGGGGGGGGAAGCCCGCGTCTCCAAATATCCCAATAATATAGATTAAAAATTCATATATACTGAAATAATAATAATAATAATAATAATAATAATAATAATAATAATAATAATCAAAATAAAACAATTTCCTCTGTAACAGTTATTGTTGTATTGTTGTCCATCAATAGATCAACTGAGAGACATTTTTTGGATGGTGAACACGATTTGATCAAAGTACAGTAAATTGAAATGCCATTTTTTACCCCGAGTACCAGTGCCTTGTGTTTTATGTTTTAAAGAAGAAAGAAAATTACAAATTTTTTGACGGTCCAGCAAAATTTTCTAGCACTCTAAACTTGAGCGCCTTGTAGAAATAAACATCCCAGACAGTACCGGATTTAGAGGTGCGGACGCCCTGGGGCAACGAAGGAGTGGTGGCCTCTAATTATTTCTCAAACAAGTTAAGAATTTTTTCGAAGACAAGTGTGGCGAAGTGGGTTCGCCGTTAACTCATAACCTAGAAGTCCAGGATTGGATTTCCGAGTTCGACATTTGTTAGGAAATTTTATGTAAAGATGTCTATTGTGGAGGGGGCCTCCTCTCTTGTGGAAGACCTGGAGCTGCAGCTCCGGTTGCCCTCCCCTAAATCCGGCCTTCATCCCAGACTTAATGGCCATAATGTTAATAATACAAATGGATAAAATATTAAAATAAAAATTACTCTTGGTTATATAATCTTGCTCAAGTATATGTACGTAATTTTTTAAAATTCAATGCTGGAAGTTTTGAAAATGTTTTATGTTGCAAAAACGCAATAGCGGTCAAAAATATGCAGACCCTGATCATACTTAGATGGGGCCCCGGGGCAAGATGTTATTTTGGGCCTCTGTACTATTACAAGCATTTAACTTATTTTTGATTGTTTTTTATTTTCCCAGCATAAAAATAAAACATTTTTAAATAATTCTAAAATTGAATTAAAAATTACTCATGTATTTATACTCATTTAGAACAAGACTATGCATTTAAAATTGATTTTAATATTTTTTTAAAATTCACTTATATTATTAACGTATGTGTGCGCCAAGTTCCGCCTGCCAGAAAATTTTCTTTTCTTCATCATAATATATATATATATATATATATAACTAATAAGTAAAACACAAAACATACTACAATGTATATAAATGCTAACTAATGGATATTTTATGATAAGTACATACGGCCATAAGTTTTCAAAAACGCCTTTAATTTCTACTTTATTAATCTAATCTTAGAAACCATTATCATTGAGTTAGAAGAACGGAAAATATAAGTCTCGAAGCCTTTTTATTGTTACACAATTATGATATAGATATCATAAAGGAAATTTAGCTTAAGAAAAATTATTATTGCAGCATATATAAATTTAATATACAATAAATCGAGAGATTTGCGAGGCCTCTATTTTTCAGGGGCTCCGGGCTATTGCCCACGCGTCCGTGTGATAATGAGACTCTGAAAATACTATGTTAAAATGCTTGGTATGGTATAGTAAAGGGGGTCCCGAAGCAGTGGCGCACCCAAGATTTTAGTTTAGGAGGGGCTAAGACTACAAATATTGATTAACTTGGTTATAGTGACCTCGATTATAGTAATAATTCCCTTATAATGTCAAAATATTCTGTATCACACGCCCATAGAACACAAGGCCACTATCAGCGTAACTCGTTATAGAGTCATAAATAAATACCTGACTTTTTCACTGACGTTGTAATATAGTTTAACTGTATTTCATACACTGACTGTAAGTATTTACTTAAAAACCAACGTCCCTTTTTTTTTCTTGGTAAAAAAATATTTTAGAAATAGTTAAGATAAATTTTAATAATAAAATGTTTTAATTCATTAATGACATTTTTCAATTTTTAAAGGTTTTCAGATCTAACTCTCCAGTTTTAGGGGAGCTTTAGCCC
Organism: Cheiracanthium punctorium; assembly: GCA_038373885.1. NCBI lineage: Eukaryota > Metazoa > Arthropoda > Arachnida > Araneae > Cheiracanthiidae > Cheiracanthium > Cheiracanthium punctorium. The sequence goes on from JAWZYV010012932.1 coordinate 14,107, forward strand.
CCCATAGCCCCTCCGTGGGTGCGCCTTTGCCTACAAGTAACCCAGTACTCCGAGGCCCCATCTAAATATGATTAGCTTTGGATTCTCTTTCCTTCTTTTTTGTGTCCTCTTTATAGCAGATTGGTGAGTCTACAAATAATACTGAGAACGATAAAAATAAAAAAGATGTACAAGGTCAGGCTTCAGGCAGGAAACCCCCCCCCCCCTCACTCGTGTGCGTGTGGTGCGTGCCTCCATAGAATCCCGGGGGGCACGGGGCACACATAGACACCCTGGGAGGGGCGGGGGAGGGATTGGGTATTCTTTCAAGCATTAGTTCCAGTTCTATGCTTGGTGTCATAAGAAAGAGAATTTGCACCACGAGATCAATCGCCGGAAATGATGACGCGGCAAAAGTAGCTTCCAAAACGCGCTACAAACTACTAATTTTTTGTAGCGCGCTACACTACAAACTACTTTTTTAAAAAAGTAGCGCGCTACACTACAAACTACTAAAAAAAGTAGCGACTACTGTAGTTTCGCTACTTGTAGCGCGCTACTCCCCAGCCCTGTTTACCATTGTAGTAACTTTATGAGAACATTGTGATTTCTAAAATTGCAGTGTACCAATGTTTATTTTTCGTTTATGAAATATTTTCACTACTTCAATTGGAGCATTTAAACGAGTTAAAAAAACTTTAAACAACTGGTGTTTAAAACATAGAATAATATAAAGCTTTGTATAAGAACACAATAAATGTTTGATTAATTTTTGGGAATTTCTGAGTGATATAAAAAATATTCATAAAAAGCGATGAAATTTTTCTGTATGTGCTATTACACAATTTATGTGGTCATATGCATCGTTTTTATCTATTAAGGAAAAAAATGTAAACATGGAAAATTAATATGTGGATGGCAATTTGTTAATAACTCCTTATAAAATATTAATAATACAAATATCTCAATTTGATGGGTCCCCTCCATGGCCGAGTGGATGAGTCATTGAACATGGTAGATGGCTGAAGTGTGAAGGTCCTATGTTTTTGGCTACTGCATAACTGTCGATCGAACAGTCTGGAGTTTTGATCGGTTTTCTCCAGATTTAACTTGAATACGCGTTATAACCCATTAAAAAGTCCTGATCAAGAGAACCTCCCACCAGCTCCTTTGCAGCTGCCCCTCCTGTAGGCTTGCCATAAAACAAAACAAACAATTTGGTGTTGTAGAGTGAAATATTGTTCTAGTTTTTTATCTTTATTCATAGGCACCCTAAGGAATTTTTCTAGTGGGAGCCAGACTCAGAAAACTTCTTCTAGAGGGGTCAATTTTCAAACATTTAACAATTTTAATTCTGATTTTTCATGTGGTGCTATTATATTTACATCACAAGACAACAAGATGTAATAAAACCATGATTTAAAAATCATAATCAAAGTAATCAGATTTTTAAAATTTAAATCTTATTTTTTAAAATTTAAATCTGATTTTTAAAAGTTTAAATTGGAGTTTTTAAAATAAAGCCAGATATTTTGAAAATTAAACAAATCAGATTTTTAAAATGAATTTAACTACTTTATATGGAGAGTATAAATAACTGATAAATATCTAGTTGTTGATATTCCTTTGGTTGGTAAAATATTCCTTTGGCAAAGAAAATAATTTTTTCCCAAGTGGATGATTTGGAAGCTTAGCAAAATTGACTGATTATACATTAACTTACTTTTGCAAATTTAAAAGCGAAGATTTCAGAAACAAAACTTAACAGAAATGTTAATCACATGTAGTAATAATAGTAGTATTATGCACAACCTCTTTCAGCTTGTGGGCTGCAGAAATTTAAATGTATACGGTATTAAGAACCAGTCAAATAGTGTGTTCTTTCAAGTAATATAGTCTTAAAAACTCTATATTAAAGGATAATTGATGGATGTAGTGACCCAATTCCAAATATGTATAATTGTAGGTTTCTTTGCAAATTAAAGTTCTTGAAAATATGATGGCTCACATAGGAATGGCAATTGAGTAATTCCACAGTACCTACTGTGAGCTTTTTTGTGAATAGTATGTTAAATTGTTTATTAAAAAAGAAATTTTTTTCACCTAATTCAATTTTTTGCGCTGTTATGACCAATCAAACTTATTGTTGACATGACATAAACAATCGCAATACAGTGGAATCAGCCAGCTATCAAATAAAAGTTCTTGAAAATATGATGGCACATATTGATAAAACTCAATTCTCTTTTCTTTTTATGATAAAAACAATCACCCAAATATACCTAACTAGAAAAAATGTTTGATTAAGTAAATATTTTGCATAAGTAGAGCAAGAGCTTCATAAAAGATTTATTTGATCACCTTGTCAGCATCAATGCCATTATTGGTTCATGACACTGTTCCAGTCACTAATTGCACATTGCAGAACAAAATTATAATACTTTTAATTATAATTGTGTTCTTCAGAATTTATAAATTCAATTTTTAAGAAAAAGGAATTAATTGTGAAAATTTAATTTTTCAGATTTGTTTTCATTTGCCATAAACATGGCACCAAAAAATATTCAGTTGTCTAATTTAAAAGTCTTTGAAGAAATATTGTCATTAACTTAACTATTTCTAAATTATTATAGCTTTTTCTAGTGAAAGTATTCTTACAGAAATGCATGTGTTCTATCCTCACGCACCTCGCAGGGAAATACAAATACACCAGTCCCACGGGTGTCCCAGCCTCTGCTTGTTCATTGTTGCCAACTAATAAAATAAATAATTAAGAAACAAATGGTGCATTTGAAAAATTACCCTTTCTATCTTAGTATATCCAAAGCTTTTGAAAAGGTAAGCATGGTTAAGTGGACCGAAAATCACACCCTTTTTCGCACCAAATTGATTCTATCAATGCGAGTCTACTTGTGGTTTCAGCATTTCGGTCAAACCGGTCTTAATTTGCTTGAAGCGGTTTGTGTATGAATTGGGTTTCGTGATGACATCGTAGCTGCCATACGTGGGGGGGCATCATAATTTGCCGCAGTGGCCGTTGCCAGGAATGTGTTCTCTTCCTTCCTAAGATTCAAGGGGGGGGGGGGTATTTTCGGGAGAGAAGGTGAAAATCAAAATAATTCATTTGGGGGAAGGGGGTCATATAATCCGGATTTTACAGTAAATGAATGAAATAAAAGAATTGTAAAGTTTGTTTATACGTATATTATAAAATGTAATTATTTTCTGTTCTTGATTGAAGCACTATGTCTATCATTGAAATCCTAGCTCATTAACTGCCTGAATAGTTAATAATTATACTAATAACAATTTAAAAAATGTAAACAAAATTCATTTTTAAAGTAAATAAATATGTTTGCACAATCCAAATGGCGATAAACTGAAGGAGGGGGTAAAGAGCAGAACTTTTTGACTAGTTGAAACTGGTTTGTGTCTTTGGTTGAAACTGGTTTTGACTGGTTGACTGGTTTAACATGGTTCAACATCTGACATTATCATTGTCTTTGTGACCTTGGAAGTTTGTTTGTGTCTTTTATTTTACCGTGAATTTCCTATTGTAACCATCTTTTGTAGTGATCAACTTCTGGGAGAAAAAAAAAATGCTGTTTTCCAGGGATGAGATTCTTCAGACTTTTGCCTGATTTTCAGACTGTTTTGATTTTCTTTAAAAATTCAGTCTTTGAAATTTTTCAAAAATTTCCCGAATTTTTTGATTTTTTATTAAAGCAAAATTGTACATAAGTAGGATAGATTTAATGTCGGTAGCAATTACAATATTTACTGAACTTGAAATCCATAAGTATTACTGGTCAAATGTTGTTCGCACATTCTTTCAGACTTTTTTCTTTTTTGGCAATCTCATTCCTGCATTTCAGAGATGTTTTGTTTTAATCTAGCAAAAGTGTTGTGTAGATTTGACCAGTTTAAGCTAAAAAGGTATTTGTAATATTGCTGGTTGCAGAATTCGGCAGCAATTTGATTTAGCGTTTAGTCAGTGTTTGAATCCCTGTAGCTGCCCTTTAAATTCATGTGTTGTGATAATGTCATTTTGTAGAATTTTGCATGTCTTTTGAAATATGTGTTATTTAATTTGTTACTTATAAAATTTTCAGGAACTTAATAGATTTGAGATTTTTTAGATGACACATTTTCCTTTGTGAATTCAATATCTCTGAAATGCCAAAAAAGATAAAACAGGGTTACTGTGGTGTTTTTACGCTGTATTTAGGCTCATCTATCAGGTCTGTTCATCCTGTATACTAATAAATTATTAATATTAGTTTTTAATGGTTTTTTTCCTAAATTATTAATTTCTGTTTAAAATATTTTTAAATCTCAAATTAAATTAATTTTTATAATTAACAATATGTATCAGACAGGAAAAATCTATTGCCCAACATACCTGGGCCATAAAAAATTTTCAGCTGGGTGTGTATTGTTTTCTGCCACATGCCCTAGTTTCTATCCTATTCCTGTCACCCAGTACTTCAGCTTGTAAGCATGGATTTAGTTTTATGAATAGAATTAAAACATATGAATGGAATGGTATGAACCGAATTAAAACACTTCTAGATTATCAACTGACTCTCAGGAAATGATTTGATGAGAACAGCATTGATGGACCTGAAATTGAAGACAGGTCCTATATTGGCAATCGGTCACTGGCAATCCTCAGATAAAGGCTTTTGTATTAAGGGCCATGCTGTTTATGTATCTTAAACAGCATGGTGCCCATACTGATTCGGTTTGTGTTTGCAACATTTCTTTTCAATGCAAACATTCTGAATGACGTAAATTTTACAGAGAATTAAAATGTTGTAATATTTTTCGGGGATATAAATTTTTGGTTTGGGCGTGTATTATTCTAGGTTACATGCCGTACCAGACAGTAAATTTTTGGAAATTTTTCTGCTGCTGAATGTGCATGTATTGTATGTATATATGTATATATATTTGTTGTTTCTAAAGTTTTATGAGGTAATTATTTTAAATTTTCTTTTATAGGTACAATACATTATAAATTAATTTCAGAAACAAAGATGGATTTATCGATTGATGTAAGTAGTCTGTAGGATTTATGCATTTCAATTCTGATGTATATTTCCTTCTTTTTGCATCATGTATTTGAAAACCAAGCTTGTATACAATTTTGTTCAAATTTGCTTTTCTGTTACACGTGAGGTTTTACCTGGTTATTTCAAAAGAAGTGATGTAATAGCAGGGATTGTGTTATAAAACATATTTTATCTTTTTTTTTTTTCTTTTTAAGTGGCAAAGTTTTCAGAACCAACTTTCTTGACACCTTAGGTGTACTTGCACACCTTCTTTTATGTATCTGCAAAACAAATGATTGAAACATGTAGTTCCAAAACCAGCTCAATCCATGTTTTTCTGAAATATACTATTTTCCATTTTTTGCGAGTTCATGGTCCACCTCCTCTCTTTACAAAGGCTAATAGATCAAATCTGGTTCAATCAGGTAGAAAAACACTTCCAAAATTGTGGTTTCAAATCAAAACTGGCTTCATAGAAAACATTTTATGCTTTTACTTTAAGATTTTGAGCCTTTTTTGGAACTAGCTTCAGTTGTTTTCACAATTTTCTGATATTATTAAAAAAGAACATAAAATTACTGAAGCAACTCCAAATAATTACTCTTAGTATTACTCTCTGGGAACCACAAATTTTTCTATCAAATCTCACCAATTTTTTATATCTCACCAAAAGGCACTTTCAAATGTTACCAAATTTTTCAATCAATTTCACAAATTCTGACTAAGTCTGTTAAGATAACAGCATTTCATAGATTTTTCTTTTCAGCATATTGTGAATATAGATTAAGAATATTTTTAAAAAGTGAAGTTTTGGCTTGGTTCCAAGTGACCTTTATACTTTTGCTTCTATCTTTATTATTTTTGGGGCAGTTTTTTTTCAAATTGGGCATTATCAGAGGCCCAAACTAAACTGTGCAGTTTGACACCAAGGGTTAATACATAATTATAGATAACTGCTCAGAGGGTATTGCTGACTGTTGATCTTTGTGTTTGCTGAATAGCAAGACATATAAAAAATACTACTGATTTTTTTTTCATAGTGGTTATTTAATATTATTTCTGACAAAGTCTATTAAAATATAAATTATGAAAATATCCCCCTTCCCTTCAAGTACTATTCTTATTAGGCAACTTATAACAGGATTTGTATAATCTTTAAAAATACTCTATTTTGAAGAAAAAAAGAGTACAAAGTAGTTTAAAAATGCTTGAAAATTTTCTCTTGCTCAGTAAAATTAGAATTATAACAACTTTTTCTTCTTTTAGTATTTAATATTATTTGTTGTATTTTTTCTCTATGGAGCTACAGGAAAAAAAAAACCTCTCCTGAACTATAATTTATGTCATTGACATTTTCATAATTGTTTTAAAAAATCTCCTAGCTTTTACAAGCTTACTATTTTGCCTCACTTACATCATCAATATGATCATCACTGTATATTATACAAATATTGGTTTGTATTTTCTCTTTGCCTTGTTTTTGCCTACCCAAAAATACAGTTTATGACTTCAAGTGTAATATGTGTGGCATATTATTTTCTGAACCTTTGTAATTTCCTTCTGCACTTTAATTAAAATCATAATGCTTGATGCTTTTTGACAAAATAAAGTACAGTGGATCCCCCTATAACATGAGTCCATACAACACTGATTCCTAGAACACGGCAAAAAAATTTTGATCTGGTTCTCTATAACACATTAAAAGCAACTCGTATATCCTTTGCCTTTTCCGATTGTGTTGTACATTAAACTTACCTGAAAGAACTTTTGTGTGATTTATTTTATTTCAATTTGAGAAATAAAACATTTTATTAAAATAAATCTGCGAATTTAAACCCAATTTAATTTAGAGGAAGTGCATATCAGTTATCTCTGGTGCATACATAGTATCAAGTAAGCAGTATTTAAGTGAAATGTGAACTAAATTGCTCAGATAAGGTGGGCAGCTATAGAACAGCATGGTTTACACTCCAGGTAGAGCATAGCTCAGGACCCGTACAACACGGAATGTATCTACCGTGTTATAGGGGGGTCTACTGTATATTAACAGTCTTATACTACTTATGCAATAGAGCATCTAATATGTCAAACTGAAAGTTATTAGTCAAACTAAAAGTTTAGTGTTAAAAGATGCATATTGTGTCGCATTTCTGAATTCAGCACAAGTATTGCATACTGTGAATGGAGCACTGAAACCATTATTAAAATATTTTATGAAATAATAATTTCAATTTTATCTTTTAAATATGTTTTGTATGAAATAACTTAATTTTGAGATAATTTAATGCTGTTTGACTTTCCTAAAATATATAGTCATGCTCTGAAATCATGGCCCTTGTGATTTTAAGTGATATGATTAGTGATATTCAGTAAAAGGATCCTTCAAAAAATCTCCCAACTATATCTAAGTCATTGGTGTATGTGTAACTTTCAGGGCTAGAATGAACTGTCTACCCTAGAAAAATTAGATTTTTTATTGCAAGAATACAAGACAAAGTTTTTTATGGTTTGTTCGGAGCCCAACTTAGAAATATTCAAAAAGCCTACCCATTTAATGCCATTGGCCTTTGGTAGTAAGATATAAGAGCCTGATTATCACAGGAATTCCACCCATTCGGCTAATAGAGGTTTTGTCAACTAATTATTAAGATATAGTAAATTTTATCTGCTGTTATTTGGCAGGAAAATAACTGACAAAGGTCAAGTATCATCTTTTCCTAGTGAAACTGCATGCAGTCCTTATTTACAGAAGCAGACATCTAGGCAAATGTTTAGTTATTTACATCAACTTATGAAACAAAATATTGTGTTAAATATCTAAAATATTAATCAACAAAGCACATACAACTTAGCTATTTATTACAATGTCTTTAAAAACAATTTTTTATATGTTGATAGTAAAATTCATTGTCAGGTCAAGTTCTAAAGGATTTTAACTGCCAACATTAATAGCTGAATGATATTACAAATATCTATTTATTATTTATATTTTATTACTGTATATCTGTGTAACAATGAAGTAATTGTGTAAATATTTAATTTTCAGAAAAATAAATCTGAAACTGTCAAAGTCGTGGTTAGATGCAGACCTATGAGTGAGAAAGAGAAAGCTGCGGGACATTATAGGTTTGCTACATATCTTTCTAAACTTTCTTCTTAACTATAGATATACTTTTCATTATATAAATTTTATAATAAGTTTTCTTTGGATTTGGATATTTTTAACATGTCTTTTAAAGTCTTTAGAGTTAAGTGTTTTGAACTTTTGCTGTCATGACTGGTATTTATTTTATCTCTGTATTTTATCTTTTTTAATTTTGTCTTATGTAATTTGTCCCTTTTTTGCATCACTGTAAATGGATTTTAATCTGTAGTGTGCATTTCTTATATGAAATAAATGAAAATAAATGAAAAATAATGCATAGATAGGGGATAGTCGAGAGGTGTTAGACAGTGGGAGAGATGAAACATGACCAATTATGCTTAAAGGGAACATTGTTTTTGATTTCTGATTTTTCCAACTGATTTAGTAGCCATAGCATTATTGTTATTGCTATAAATCATTTCAGTTACAAATTTCTGTGAGTTTAGATGACAAAAAAGCTGTTTTCCAAAACCAAAAGTAAATAACTTCTTATACTTTTGATGCAAGCTTTCAGTCTCATTTACTGTAACTAACAATGTTCTGTAGACCTAAGAACATAAATTTTATAAATTAGCAGATCGGTGAGGTCTAGCAGTAGCATATTTTTAGGAATAATTTATTTTATTGATATGCTGTGTAGAGAGAGGGAGGGATGGGACACTTTTGGAGGAAAAAGGAAATTTTATCTTCCCACAAGAAACTGACTGCTCCGTCATTGATAGAGAAAATGTCACCACAAAACTACATCCATCTGGCTAGATTGTTGGTAGAACTAGTCGTGCACAGGCATATTTTTCAATTGATTTAAACAATATATTTGATAAATGTATGTTCTGATATGTAATGAACTTTGGTAACATAAATTATAAGTGGATTCTCTCATTTTTTCCAAATAATTATGAAAATTCTGCATAAGTTTTAACTTTTCAAAACGTGTCCCATCCCTCCCTCTTATGTAAGGGAGGGCTGGGATATTTTTCTTACTATTTTAATTTGCCTATATAATTACTTTAATAATTACCATCAAATTTATGTTTTGATGGCAAAACAATGTTTCAAGATGTTATATTGAAACTTTCAAAATTTTACTTGTAGAAAATAATTTTTAAGAACTATTTTTATTAAAAATGTCTTACCCCTTCCAACTCTTCCTTAATACGTTTTCTGACTACATTAAAATTAATGGAATTGGTATTAAAAGAAGTTGTGTTTGTCAATCTAAAATATTTATATTTAAGAAAATTAAGATCATTTATTATTGCATTAAAATTTAGTTCATTTTATTCCTTTAAATATGAAAGAATTATTTTGCACTAAACTAGTCTAATTCATTTATCATTTTAATCAGTGTTGTGAAACTATTTCCTACTACTGGAGCTATTGAATTGTGTAAGAAACATAGTCCAGCAAAGTTTTTTACTTTTGATGCTGTTTATGATTGCGGGTAAGAATACATTTTGAAAATCTTCTTTTATTTATTATTATAAAACTTTCACTATGTACTTCAAAATTACACATATTGCAACAACAAAGTTCTCACAGTTCCTGAAAAACATTAAGGGTTTTTATAATTTATTAAAAAAATAAGAATCTGGGCTCTAAGCCTCTAATTTTACACAAGGTCCATAAAAATTTCTTTAATTTTTGCAAATAACTATGTGGTATCTTTTTAGCTTAGATTGCTCATGGAAGCAAAGGGAAAACAAATCTCACAAAAAACTGCATGATGAAGGAATGTTCGATTACCCTTTCTCTGTTCTGGGCACACAAAAAACTAAGTTCTGTAGCATATTGCTGTGCTATTGAAAGGCTTTCAACCTTTTCTTATTGGTGCTATGTCACTTATCTGGAAATAATCCATCATTGCTTCACAACCAAGTTGTGATTTTTCTACTTGTGTGTTAACTGAAACCTGAAAGTACGGTAGCTTGTAATAATTTCATTTTGTTAAAATAAAATGCACTTCCCCTTCATTCATCAAAATATCAGATTCACTATATTAGGCAATATTTATATTTGCCAAATAAGCTCTAACACTTATAAATTGCTTATACTAGGAGAAAAGAAAGTTAAAAATGTATGCAGGTTAAACCTATACCAGGCAAGGCCTTAAATTTGTTTTGTAGAAATGGGTGGAAACTTTGTATATGACTTGAATGAATGTTTTACTGAAACCAGATTACTTATGGAAGCATAGATGCCAATAATATCTGTGTTCCAGACTGAATGTTTTCAGTTTTATCTCGATTTATGTACGGGTAAAAATATCTCTTGCGCTTCTGAATAAAGTCTAGTAGGGATTCTGTTGCCTTGAAAACCATAGATGTTGTGTGACCAGTGATGTAAAATACCCGGGTATTTATTTTCAGGGGTAAATTCCCAGTGTATATACCCAAAATGGGTATTTACCTGGGTATTTATTTTTGAATTAACACTATTGTTTAAAAAAAGCTTGTATTTGTGGGTAAGGATATTCACACACACACACACACACACACACACACACACACACACACACACACACACACACATATATATATATATATATATATTGAGTATAAAGTAAAAAAAGAAAAGAAAAGAAAAACAGGAAACTTCGGAACCCTTTACAACTTTTTAATTTCACAAAACTTAAAAAAATATAATTATGAAAAGAAGCTATATGATACATGTTGAATAAAATACTTGATTAAATATAGCCTATAAATATAACTGTTGGAATAAATTTGTAAATAGGAATAATAACAAGGAGCAGTGTTTTTGACAATTTGAAAAAAAGGAGAGAAATTCAACTATACTAAATATATACAGACAGTAAAATATGAATTACGAATCTGAATCTCGGGAGACTGAAAATCAAATTTGTAATTCTCAAAAATTCATTAAACGGAAATTTTATATAAAAATTGGTATTAATGATTTTTTTAATAGAAATATTTTATTCATCAATCTGAAATATTCATAAAAGTTCAAATTTACCGTAAAAAATATTTTTTTAAACCTATTACTTATAACTACTAGTTTTGTAACTATTTGCATGTAATTTTTATTTTAGTGATCATTAAATCAATCATAAGATGCATATAATCCTCTCTCCCCTTCAATAACAAACCATAATAAACTATCACAGTTTAAAAAATAATAAACATAAAATAAGCTCTGGGATATAATAGTAAACTTAAAATAAGCTATGAGGTATATGAATCAATGCAACACATTAAAAATATTGCCAAAGCTGTCACTTGCACAGAACAATTTAAGGAGTACCATAAAACATCCTTCATTATTAAAGTTAGTGAAAAAAATGCAGTATAACTGATAAAGTAGTTTATGCCAAATAATCAAACGTTTAATAATAATAATAATAATAAAAACACTACAAAAATACTCATAATGAAGTCAAATTAAAATTAAAAACTTTGTATTAAAAAAAAGAACAATAATAGAAATCAAATTGATATTAATCATAAATGTTGTTAAGAACAGTTATTCCATTCTAAGTTGAAAATACCTAGTTTTGGGGTATTTACCCAGGCCTTGGGTAAATACCTCAAAAATATTTACCTACCCAGTGGGTATTTATCCACCCCACATCGATGTGTGTGACCAAAAAAATTTTGGTGGGCTATGTATCAAATTGAAGAGTGAAAAGGGAAAATTTCTCTTAAATTTTGAAAAAAAAATTTAAATCAAAAGATTTTTAGTTTGTTAGGTGGCACATGCGCCCCCTTTCTCCCCAATCATTATGCCTGTGTTGAAAAAGCCTTATTTGTTTGGCATTCAGTGAATACTTATACTCAGTCCAAATATAAATAATAACCTTAAGGTAAATTTCAGATTTATTTTACTCATTTTAATGGCTTTTTTTTATAAACATCCTGCATTCTAAAAATATGAATAATTTATTCTACAAGTCAAACTGATTCATTTATGCATTTGTTCTTATTACTTTTAAAAAAGATTTTTAAAAGTATTTATACATTAAATGTGCAAGAAAATAGATGAATCCTTCATTTAAAAAAAGGGTACTTCATTACATTTGTTACAGTTTTGAATGAAAAACTGAAAGGGCCTTCTTCACACACAGAAATTACTGTTCTGACTAAGGGTCAGGCATGTTAAAATTACTTATTTATTTTTATTCAAATTTTATAAAAAGAATAGATTAATGTTTTGTAATTTTGTATTCAAAAGAAATGAAGCATTTAATCAAAGAAATATTTTTTAAAATGCTTATATAAAATAAAAAATGGGGGAATGCAAACATGGGGATACAATGTATTTGATGAAATAAATTGATTACATTTAATTGTTTTTCTGCAATTATTTGTATGCATAACATGCCATATATATACACTCCATGACTTTGAAAATGCAATACCAAATTTCAGTTCAATCGAATAATATTTAGAGGTTGCTCAATATTGGAATTCCGCTGAAAATTGGCAAATTGGACAGAGAAAGAATAGTGTATAATGCCATTACCTAAAATAATGCTCCATTCAAAAGGGTATAATTTCAAATGTTTGCCGACTCTAAAAGATAAATAACATCCCATCATTTGAAGAAATAAGATTTTTCTGCTTGGCTGGCTTCCTTTGCAACGGTGTGTGGTGAACATAGTCTGACAGAGAGGTGGTGCCCATCAGGGCACAGAAGAGAGAAAAATTAACACTAGTACAAATTTGCCCATAGTATCACACCAAAACTAATTTCACTCTAGATAGGGTCAATTTAAGTAGGGGATAGAAGTCCACTTTGATAGAAGTGTCACATTGATAACAGCTGCTGCAGGAGGAAGTATGGGTCAAAATGTGCAGGGACTTTACAACTAAATCACTGGTTCCCTGAGATGGAAAAGACAAATATCCACTCCGAACTACCCATTAACTTTGAATCTATGGACCTATTTCCCTTGATGTGCACTGGGACAGAAAACTAATTGCAACAGATATCTGGAAAGCAAAGGAAGATCACCTAACAGTAATAGTATCAGAAACAAACATTGATGATCAACTGTTGGGTATTCCTAAATTACAGTCAGGAACAGGAATTGCTGTAGCAAATGTCATCACAGAATTGTTATATAAATAGGCACTAACTGAGCTTGTACTGGGTATATGTTTCAATACGACATCCAGTAATACTGGTATTAAAATTTGGGCATGTTTGACAGTGAGCAGATACTAGGAAAACAATTTTTGTATTTTGCCTACCTGCACCACATTATGGAAATTGTGCTTTCTGACGTTTTTGCACTATGCATGGGACCATCCACGTCTAGTGGTCCTACTGTATTGCTTTTTAAATGACTTCAACTGTCATGGTCAAAGATTGACCACTCTAATTTTGGATCTGGAGTGAGGAGCGCTGAGTTGCTGGCAGCTATTCTGAGTGATATGGAATTAGTGCAAAAGCCAACTTCTAATGCAAGAGAAAATTACAGGTAGATGCTGGAGCTTGTTATAATTTTTCTGGAAGGAATGTCTTGTTTTGTGCACTCTCATGCTGCAGGAGGGATCCATCATTCCAGATGCATGTCAAAGATTCTTCATAGCTTGAAGATGTGGATGTTTCGTAACCAATTCAAACTTGCAGCACAAAAAAACAAAGGTATTCATGACATCTGTATCTTTATTATGAAAGAATATTAAAAAGCTCAGTTTACAGCACCCCTTCCTGTCTAAGCACCAAGAAATGATTTAAAGCTTCTTCAACGTCTTGTAGCGTACAAAAAGGAAAACCCCAAAATATCCACCAAGAATGATGACAAGCTGTCACGACATGGTTAGTATCTCAACGAGCATGTAGTAGCACTAGCTTTCTTTGATTTGGACGTTTCAGTGGAGGAAAAGTGAAAGATAGTAAAAGCTCTTCATGAACGAGATGGTGAGGATGGACCACTGGCTTCGAAATAGCAAAGAAACTGAAAGTTGTGAACGACAGTCGGAGTGTGGTGTAACCCTTATTGGAACATTTGCTAAGACTTATCACTAAGAACGTATAGTAGAAACAGTGTCTTCTTCAAATGTTTCAGGAACATCGAAAAAAATACCGATATTGCAACAACCCTTAAAAATTAATTTCAGATCTAATGAGTGAGTTATACATTTTGTGTGTTTGATTTGTTTTTCATTTTTTTCCTGTATTGATCTGTTTTTCATATTTTTATTGCATATTTTCTTTTTCATATCGTATAAAAAAGATACAAAGTAACTATATTATTAATTACCCATCCTTGCACATTTTTTTCAACATGACAAAATTTGAATATGGCTGCGCAACCTCTAAATATGAATATGTTTGACCAAAATTTTATGCAAATTAGCACTGTACATAATGGCACGAAATAAAAGGGCGAGATTTAAGAAAATACAAAGTTTATTTTTTTCCGTAGGTTTTTTGAAGCACCCTAATGTATATACACGGTGCCCAGTGATTAATGAAAAATTTGAATTGTTTATTAAAAGAGTTTGCGAAGAGATAAAAGAAAAATATTTACTTCACATGTATAAGTACACTTATTCTGATTTCAAAGCACTTCCCATTGCTTGCAACAATGTGGTAAAGCTTAAGATCAAAGTTGTCCAAAACTGAACGAATAGTTGGCAGTGTGATGGCCGAAATTTCAGCTGAAAATGAAAATCCTCTGTTCAATGGTCAAATTTGGCATTTTACTACTGCAAACTGCTTGTAAAGATGCAAACTTTTACTGAAAACTTCTTGCAACTTCGTGTCTGTCTAGTGCTGCTCCTCAGCTTAAAATGAAAACTCGTATTAATTCAAATTCGTTCAAACTCATTTCTTAAATTATAAACCACACAGTGTTGTGTCACCAAATCTTACATCCAATAAAGTTACTGCAATTTCAAATTTTTGGTTAATTATTGGACACCCTGTATACATATATATACATTCCGATAAAACTTTGTTGTTATTAATTTTATTTGATTTAGGTCCCAAACTGAGATTTATGATGAGGTATTTCGTCCATTAGTTGATTCTGTTATCAATGGTTTTAATGGTACAATATTTGCCTACGGCCAGACAGGAGCAGGAAAGACTTATACAATGGAAGGTACATTCATTTTTGCAATTATATTGTAGTAATCTTGTAGTAATATTGTTGAATCAGTTTCATTTTACTATACTGTAATTTTTTTCCATTTTATTTCACATTCTTGAATTTGGTTACATTAGGTTTAATAGGCGATCCTGAGCATGAAGGAGTCATTCCCAATTCTTTTAAGCACATTTTTAGTCATATAGCTCGCTCAGAAAATACCCAGTTCCTGGTTTCTGCATCATATTTAGAAATCTACCAGGAGAATGTGCGTGACTTACTATCACCTGATCCAAAGAGAAAATTAGAAGTTCGTGAAAGAAATGACACTGGTGTTTATGTTAAAGTAAGTCTTGTTATACATAAACTAACAATTGTTTTAGTTAACAGACATTTATATTTATAATTTTGCGTTTATTAAAAATTATTTCAACTTTCATAGGATTTGACTGTTTCTATTTGTAAAACCATTCATGATTTAGAAAAAGTCATGATTGATGGAAAAGAAAATCGAAGTATTGGGTTAGTCTCTTTTTCATATTGTTGTTTAATTAGTTTTATAGTGTTTGAACTTCAAAATTTCTGATATTGCATATTTAATAATGTTAGCAAAGTTTGCAACTTTTACAAATTTTTGGCTCCAAGCATATGTAAAAATTCAGAAATTTATTGGTTACTCAGAAAAAAAAAAGAATACTTTTTGGTCTTTGCCTGATTGAACTTTCTCAATTTTAAAAATATTGTACTTTATAAATCTGTTCAAAAATTTAAAAAATACTGTTGCAGTTGTTAGCCAATCTGAAGTTTTGAGTTGCCAGCATATGTGAAAAGTACAATATCTATTCTGTAGATTTGAGAATTCAACATACTGTCCTTTTGATTTTATATTTTTATGTCAACAGTTATTTTTTAACACATAAACACAAACAAAAAAGAAACTTTAATATAAACTTTAATATAAAGTGAACTTTATATAAATAGCAGGGATGCTACAGCTGCGACATACTGCGACAAAATTGCCTGCTTGTGCCATTTTGCAACATTCGATACGATTCTGGCCATATCTGTGCAATTCTGTACCAAAACAGCAAATATTACCGTAATTTATGGAAGAAACACCATAGCATTTACGAGTATAAAAGTTGAAAAATAGTAAGTGCGGCATTTACGATATTTAATTTTTTTTTTTAGTCAATCAACGAAAAATCATGAAAATTATTTAGTAGTAATTGTCTCAAAAGATGGCGCCTCCACCAATCAATTACTTTTTATACGTACTTTAAAATAGTTAAATATGGCTTTTAGGCAAGTAAACCTAATTTTCAAATCCCCTCAAATTCGCCAGTAAGGAGCCCCTTTTCAATAGCTGAGGGCCCTGATAGGAGCCAAATCATGCCTGATTGTTCTTAAAATATTGAATATCAGCCAAAACTAGTCTGTTGCGCCCGATGCGACTTTAACCATTCTACTTCCCCTCCCCAAAAGTTCATCTATAAGTAATTTGTGTATTTTCGCCGTGCAGCTTTGTACCTTGTGAAGGAGCACTGTACCGAATAAATGCTATTATAACTGTGCTATTACTACGGTAGAAAACTACGAGTAACTGTCAAGCTCAGGAAAAGCTGACTGATTTTAAGATAAATCCCTAGTTATAAATATCAAAAGTAATAAATGAATAGAAACATCAAGAGTTATCACACAGCATTCAAAGCTTAAAACAAACAATTTGCTGAAGCACGCTCACAACGTAATCAACAGCTGGCCGTACCCAGAAAAAAAAAAATTGTTTATTTTTCACTAGAGCCTCCTTATTTGCTCGCTCTTTTGTTATTTATTTCTGTAAATTCTCCTTTGTGAATATAAAAATTGATATGTTTTGTATGAAATCGGACACTGATTAATTTGAAATGGAAATCGTAAGCTTCGTAAAATAGCAGTAAATACTTTAAAACATTATATGGGAAGGGGGAAAAAAAGGAGATTTTTTTACCATTTATCCAACCCCCACAAGAAATATATCCGTGTGATGTTTCATTTTTTTTCAGAGGTGGAGGGGGAGGTTGTGGTTGTGGCGTTTCTAATGATTTTCTAGTTAATTAAGCTCATAATAGTAGTAATTTTGAAGGTGACTCACGAGAGCTCGCACCGTGCGGACCACACATGTCGTAGGGACTGCAGCGCTCCTGTTTTTCTTTCTTTTTTTTTTTTTTGATTGACTCTTGTTTTCCTATTTTTTCATTGTATTTCAACTTCTCCTTTTTAAAACTTTTTCCTCCTATTATTCCCCTTTTTCACAGACAGTTACTGATTCTTTTGATTTTTTTTCTTTCGGAATAATGGTGATGACTTATGACTTATGACTTATGGAGGGGAGGCCCACAAGGGGCCAGGCACCGCGACCATGGGTCTATTGTACCAACCCCAAGTCCTGAAAAAAAATGGAAAGTCCTGAAGGGCCCTATGAAAATAGCCCAGTAGCAGATGCGAACATCAGCATAGACCTAACAGACATTTTGTGAAGCTCCCAGGGCTCAATGACATGGCGCCCAAGATGCTCAAACCTGTAAGCCAAAAAGTACTCACACTCACAGAGGATGTGCAACGCAGTTTCCTCTTTAAGAAGACAACCCCGACAAGTGGGATCATCGACAATCTTCATTATATTTAGATGCCTTTTAAGGCAACAGTGCCCAGTTAGCAGACCAATAGCCCTACGGAGACTGGACCTATTGAGACGCAGAAGTTCCTTGCATCTGTCACCAGGGAAGCCAAGATTAATCTCTTTAGCCTGCCTCTGGCCACCACAATTAAGCCAGTTAGAATACTGAAGCCTCCGAAAGTGGTTAAGAACAGTATCCCTATAACATTTACCCGAGATGCCAAGAACCGGCTCAGGGCCAACAAAAGAGGAACTAGAGCCCGCCCTGGCAAGGAAATCAGCCATCTCATTGCCGGGAATGCCAGAATGGCCAGGAACCCAATACAGAGTAACCTTATTGAGACGAGAGAGCTTGCAAAGCTCCAAATAACACTCCCAGACCAAGTAGGAGGAAATAGCAGTGCTTTGTAAGGCTAGCAAAGCAGCCCTACTGTCAGAGCAAATGAAGATATGCTTCCTGGAGTATCCAGCCTTTAAGCAGAAAACACTACACATGAGGATAGCATAAACCTCTGCCTGAAAGACAGAGGCATGAAGACCCAGAGAATAAGAGAGCTTAATGCCATTGTCCAGACAACAAACTCCAGCTCCAGTACGATTACCGAGCTTGGAGCCATCAGTGTACCACACGATACACCTGTTCTTACTATAATTAGGAGGCTTTCGCCAGTCATCTCTAGAGGGGAAATGAACAGAGAAAGACCCATCAAAAACATGCCTGACAAGCATATTATCAGAAGGCATACAACAGAGAGGATGACTGATTTTAAGATAAATCCCTAGTTATAAATATCAAAAGTAATAAATGAATAGAAACATCAAGAGTTATCACACAGCATTCAAAGCTTAAAACAAACAATTTGCTGAAGCACGCTCACAACGTAATCAACAGCTGGCCGTACCCAGAAAAAAAAAATTTGTTTATTTTTCACTAGAGCCTCCTTATTTGCTCGCTCTTTTGTTATTTATTTCTGTAAATTCTCCTTTGTGAATATAAAAATTGATATGTTTTGTATGAAATCGGACACTGATTAATTTGAAATGGAAATCGTAAGCTTCGTAAAATAGCAGTAAATACTTTAAAACATTATATGGGAAGGGGGAAAAAAAGGAGATTTTTTTACCATTTATCCAACCCCCACAAGAAATATATCCGTGTGATGTTTCATTTTTTTTCAGAGGTGGAGGGGGAGGTTGTGGTTGTGGCGTTTCTAATGATTTTCTAGTTAATTAAGCTCATAATAGTAGTAATTTTGAAGGTGACTCACGAGAGCTCGCACCGTGCGGACCACACATGTCGTAGGGACTGCAGCGCTCTTGTTTTTCTTTCTTTTTTTTTTTTTTGATTGACTCTTGTTTTCCTATTTTTTCATTGTATTTCAACTTCTCCTTTTTAAAACTTTTTCCTCCTATTATTCCCCTTTTTCACAGACAGTTACTGATTCTTTTGATTTTTTTTCTTTCGGAATAATGGTGATGACTTATGACTTATGACTTATGGAGGGGAGGCCCACAAGGGGCCAGGCACCGCGACCATGGGTCTATTGTACCAACCCCAAGTCCTGAAAAAAAATGGAAAGTCCTGAAGGGCCCTATGAAAATAGCCCAGTAGCAGATGCGAACATCAGCATAGACCTAACAGACATTTTGTGAAGCTCCCAGGGCTCAATGACATGGCGCCCAAGATGCTCAAACCTGTAAGCCAAAAAGTACTCACACTCACAGAGGATGTGCAACGCAGTTTCCTCTTTAAGAAGACAACCCCGACAAGTGGGATCATCGACAATCTTCATTATATTTAGATGCCTTTTAAGGCAACAGTGCCCAGTTAGCAGACCAATAGCCCTACGGAGACTGGACCTATTGAGACGCAGAAGTTCCTTGCATCTGTCACCAGGGAAGCCAAGATTAATCTCTTTAGCCTGCCTCTGGCCACCACAATTAAGCCAGTTAGAATACTGAAGCCTCCGAAAGTGGTTAAGAACAGTATCCCTATAACATTTACCCGAGATGCCAAGAACCGGCTCAGGGCCAACAAAAGAGGAACTAGAGCCCGCCCTGGCAAGGAAATCAGCCATCTCATTGCCGGGAATGCCAGAATGGCCAGGAACCCAATACAGAGTAACCTTATTGAGACGAGAGAGCTTGCAAAGCTCCAAATAACACTCCCAGACCAAGTAGGAGGAAATAGCAGTGCTTTGTAAGGCTAGCAAAGCAGCCCTACTGTCAGAGCAAATGAAGATATGCTTCCTGGAGTATCCAGCCTTTAAGCAGAAAACACTACACATGAGGATAGCATAAACCTCTGCCTGAAAGACAGAGGCATGAAGACCCAGAGAATAAGAGAGCTTAATGCCATTGTCCAGACAACAAACTCCAGCTCCAGTACGATTACCGAGCTTGGAGCCATCAGTGTACCACACGATACACCTGTTCTTACTATAATTAGGAGGCTTTCGCCAGTCATCTCTAGAGGGGAAATGAACAGAGAAAGACCCATCAAAAACATGCCTGACAAGCATATTATCAGAAGGCATACAACAGAGAGGATGACTGATTTTAAGATAAATCCCTAGTTATAAATATCAAAAGTAATAAATGAATAGAAACATCAAGAGTTATCACACAGCATTCAAAGCTTAAAACAAACAATTTGCTGAAGCACGCTCACAACGTAATCAACAGCTGGCCGTACCCAGAAAAAAAAAATTGTTTACTTTTCACTAGAGCCTCCTTATTTGCTCGCTCTTTTGTTATTTATTTCTGTAAATTCTCCTTTGTGAATATAAAAATTGATATGTTTTGTATGAAATCGGACACTGATTAATTTGAAATGGAAATCGTAAGCTTCATAAAATAGCAGTAAATACTTTAAAACATTATATGGGAAGGGGGAAAAAAAGGAGATTTTTTTACCATTTATCTAACCCCCACAAGAAATATATCCGTGTGATGTTTCATTTTTTTTCAGAGGTGGAGGGGGAGGTTGTGGTTGTGGTGTTTCTAATGATTTTCTAGTTAATTAAGCTCATAATAGTAGTAATTTTGAAGGTGACTCACGAGAGCTCGCACCGTGCGGACCACACATGTCGTAGGGACTGCAGCGCTCCTGTTTTTCTTTCTTTTTTTTTTTTTGATTGACTCTTGTTTTCCTATTTTTTCATTGTATTTCAACTTCTCCTTTTTAAAACTTTTTCCTCCTATTATTCCCCTTTTTCACAGACAGTTACTGATTCTTTTGATTTTTTTTCTTTCGGAATAATGGTGATAACGTTACAGGGCTGCCACTGTTGACTAAATGACGACTATTCTTGAGCTTCGGCTACCTTTTGGAACGAAAAATGGACAAAGAGCAACTATTTGAAATGCAACTTTTGCAAGGTTTAGGAGACTATTTCCAAGCTCTATCTAGGTTAAAGAAGGAGGCAGCTACCATTATTATTATTTGTGCCATTTACATGTTTTAAAGCCCAATGTGCGTCATTTTATCACAATCGCTGATAACATCATCTCGGCGTCAGTCTCATCGTTTCCTATCTCATGGAGACATTCTCCACCAACTGAAATTTTTTTTTAAAGTGTAGATTTTATTTATGAAAAAAAAAATTGTTAATTTCTCCACACTTTAGAATTTTCAAAGCATGAAAAGTAAAATCATTAAGACAGCTTAAATATAGTTATTCATACTTGCCAATTTTTACGCTTTCAGCTTAAAGTTTGATTTTATGAGAAACTCCCATTTTTTTCACGATTTTACTGGAATTTCCGTTTGTTTAATGCTTTTTAATGAATTTTGAAGTTTTTGTTATTTTAATAAAATCACGATCCATATTTTGTTTCCCAAAAATCTCCTAAAATTTAATATTCATTTGAATTTTTCCCATTTTTTTTAAATTTTGAGATTACTTAATTGGGATATAAAGATAATGGCAAAAATGAGAATCTATGGTAAATCGATACATTCCCGTGTTCTCCCCCCCCCCAATACAAAATGGAATGTTTTGTGTTTTTGCTAAATAAAGCACAGTGACGTTCTTACACAACTTTTAAAAAGTGTAGATTTTATTATTAAATGAAATAATTTGGTATTTTAAAATACAAATTCCACCACACTTTTATATGTTCAACACATGAAGAAACATTCTCTTTTGATATAAAACTATAACATTTAAGTCCAGAAAGTGTTATACTACAGTATAGAACCTCTTATCTGGAAACCAGTTATCCAGAATTATATTTCAATTGAGAAGCAAAAAATGAGTTTTATTTTAATATTTCTTATGTTTTTGTTTTTTTTTTATTTTGAGTACTATAGCTAGAATTTATAAAGTAAGCAATCTGGTAAGGTATTTTATTTATTTTTTTAGTGTGTGACTAAGTTTTCAAGAAGTTATCATATGTTTATTACTTCCTCTCTAAATGATTATTATTTATCTTGATCATATTAGAGATTTTTTATTATTTTACTAGTATATTAATAATTAATGTTTAATTCTAATCAAAAATAGAGAGTAACAATTATGCTACCAATCAAATCAGTAGATGTCATGTTAATCCCCAACCAGTTATCCAGAATACACTCAGTCACAACCATTCCAGATAACAGGTTCCATACTGTATAAAAAATCTTAATAAAATCCCAAAATACCCAATAAAACCTACTTGGGTGTTTTTTTTTTTTTTTTTTTTAAAGCCAACCCAGGTGGTTTAATGTTTATGAAGAGAGAGAGAAAACTGCTGATTTCAAGCATTTCCTAGATTTCGTTTCTCAATCCATGAAATTTTTTTTACCTGTTCATCAATTAGTCTCATTATTGTATACCAGAAAAATTTGTCTATTTCCTGGTATTCAAGTTTAAACTATTAAAATTAGCTATGTAATTGGAAATTGTTCTTGTGATGAGTAATATTAATTCATTCCAGTTTAAAGTTGTTTGACATGGATTTTTATTTTTGTTAATTTCAGTTCTACCAATATGAATGTCCATAGTTCTAGGAGCCATGCTATTTTCATGATAAGTATTGAATCATGTGAGGTAAGTGTTTTTACAATGCTTTCTGTTTTTATTGAGTTGTGTAAACTATTCTCTCTGGGATTCTGTTTTATTTTGCTGTAAAAGTGAAATGCTTGATTCTGTGAACTTGGCTGTCCTCCCTGCTTTATTATTATTATTATTATTATAAATTTTTACTGTTTTTTTTAAGCTTAAGGATTGCATGTCATCTGTTGAATGAAAAGCAGATGTATGTAAAACATTGAAGCTAGAAAAATATATAACTAAAATTTTCTGTGTGATTCTGCTTTATTTGCTCTGAAATGCACAGCTCTGAACTTAACACTCTTTTATGCATTTTATACTGCCTCTTACAGTTTGAGAATTGCATGTCATATGTAGAACTATAAGCATGGGTTTGGAAAACATTGAAATTAATTTAAAGATGTATTATGAGTATAGGTAAACTACTTTGTGATCAGATTACTTTAATGTAATGTTTATGTAGGGGCTAATCAGCCAGACATTTATTAGAAGTGGAGAAAAATGTCAAGTTCTTTGATCTGATAGACTATTTATTTGTGAGCGATTTTGTTTGATATGTTTTTGTGTAAAACTTTCATAGTACTTAAAAATGTAATGTATACATTACTTTTAAAAGTTTAACCTAACCATTGGAACCATTTGGTTTTAATTTCAAGTAAGTTTTGTTGCCAGAAATGTTATTCCACCAATTTTCTATTACAATTTCCATCTCAATGTTGGGCACTAGCCATTTATAGGCATTGGCCACTACTAAGCCGAAAATATTGGTCACTTTCTTATGGAGACACATAATAGGTGGATCAGTGTTACCTCTTATGAAGGGATAGAGGAAATGACATCTATTTCCATGCCAGGAATTGAACCCTGACCTTTGGTGTTGTAGAATGGTTCTCCAGTCACTGTACTAACTGGGTAGCTGAATCTTACAGTCTCTCCTTTAAAGTGATTCATCATTCAACATTCTTGTGGAGATTATGCAATTTTTAAATATTTCGTATTATTGATGAGTGATTATTAGGTAAATATATTTCATTAAATCCAAAGTTTGTCTGTAAAGTAGAACCTTGATAATTTAGCATGCCAAAACAGTCAAGAAATTTATCAAATTATGTGGTCATTGACTAAGCAAATCTGTTCAAAATTTTACATTTAAATATGATTTTATTAATGTGACTAAGAAAATCTTTTCATAATTTTACATTTAAGTATGATGGCATTAATGATCTCTTACTATATGGCAGAAAAATCTCCCATTTACAATAAACACACTGATATTTTCTTATATTATTAGTAGTCTGAAGAAATGGTTGCACAGAAATATTCCAAATGGAGTACAAAATAAGACTTACAATTTCTCCCTCACTTTTCCTTCAGTGATACCTTTCAAAATCTGCTCCACATTCATTTTGACCAAATTTATGCACACTTGATCATAGTAAAAATAATAACATTTAATAAAATCTGTTAGAGTACTTAAGAAAGGAAAGTATTTGTATTGATGAAAGTTTGTTTTGAATTTATATTTTTGAGGATAAAAAAATTTAAACCCTGTGAAAGGAATTTGCTATTACATCTGTAAAGCAATCTTTATAACAGCTTGACACTTTTTCAGATCATGGAAAACATATCTAACCTTATTAGAAATATTGATTTGGCGATTTTATGCATATTTTAAGCTAAAGAAATATTTTGAAAAGTGACTTTACTCAAGCATTGAACAGAAATATGGTTATCAAAGTGACAATTTTCGAAGCAAGTCACCAATTGTAAGTGCCAGGTACGCAATTATTATTTTATGCAGTTTTAATCTTCAACTGAAGTAATGATTGCAAAACATTTATTATACTATTGTAATAGAGGAAAAACTAGATTTTCTGAACAAAACGCAATTTTTGACATTATACACAATTTACTAATTTTGCAAACTAATTCCGTTGAAGTATCTTATTCTTTTTTTTTAAAATTGCTCCACATAAATGTTTTTCGTAATAACTCTAAATTTTCTTAATTCAAAATACTTGTTTAGCTATCTTAGTAAAATGAGAAATAAATTGGTGATTTAAAGAAATGTGTTATTGGGATAATGTCTAGTACTGTAGTATTAACTTTTGTTTGGAGTTGCTCATGTTTTCATAACAAAATATGATTTTGTGCTGTTATATGTGTATATCCATTTATTGTTGCAATTAATTCATACACAGAAGACTTGCTTAACGAAAGTACAATAGAGCTCTCCCAAAAAGTTTTGTATTACAAAGTATACTTTCTTGCACTTGTGAGCTGTTAATATTTACTTTTCACTTATTAAAGGCAGATAGGATACTTATGTTAGTAAAACTTATTAAACTATCAAGTCAGTGGTTTTGAATATTTTTTATAACACAGGGTTAGTAAAAATGAATGACAGGATTTTAAATATTTATATTTTTGAAACTATTGCACAAATTATAATAAGTAATACACACACAACCCCCATCCCCCCCCAAGTGTGTTTGTTCTTTGACAAATGTTTGATGTGTGACCCTTTTGCTAGATGACAAACATTTAACAGAACGGTCACACATTGAACATTTGCAGCTTGGTATGCATTTATTTTGTCTATCATTTATTGTAATATGTGTAATAGTTTCAAAAATATAAATATTTAAAATCCAGTCATTCATTTGTGCTAAATTTGTATTAGTAAGTAAATTGAATTTAAATACCAGAACTCAACTTCTAGGTACCTCATGATAAATAATCAGATTTTTATTTTCTTTCTAGAAGAAGCATGTAAATGTCATTGATGTTGAAAACTGTACAAGTTTGTCGGTAACTATAGAAATAGAGCTTGTTCATTTCTTTTAATTGTTTTTGGCAACAGTAATTTATTTATAAAAGAAATTTACTGTCGCTTCTCTCATGGACAAAATGGAACGTTTTTTTGTTGTTGATCCATTATCTCAGTAATAGGTTGAATTTTTAAAAACTCTTATTGCGTATAAACTCTTTGCAATGTCTGGTCAAATCATGATCAGTTTCTAAAAGTCAGCTGTGGTAGAAAAATATAATGTATGGTAAACCAATTTCTGCTGAAAAGTGTCAAGTTGGCAAAATATTTTCAAATTGAAATTAATATTCTTCATATGAGAATAACAGTGTTTAAGATGAGAAGGTTCCAATTTATTGCAATCAAACAGTATTTGTTCAGTTGCAGTATTGCAGTATAGAGTGCATGAGGTTGCTTTATTCTTTTAAACATTATAAGTAGAAAAATTAACTTGCATGTAAATTAGCTGCATTCTTCCTTTCATGTGTGAGTGTTGTAAGCTTCTTATTGTTTGTTTTAGTAAATTAGTTTCATGTTCATTTTTTCATAACAGGCAGCATATAAAATATAGATTTAATTTGCTTTCATATCATTGCCAGTATCGGTTTCTTTTACTGTTGGCATTATTTTATGCAGATATTTGTAATTTAGCAATCTCTCTAACATAATAGATAGAACTTTATTTTTGGTTAAGAAACTTGCTCGGAGCTATTTGAAAAATAATTTAATTAAAACTTAAAATTTTCAGTATAAATCATCCCAACAGGCATAAATATGTGGACTTTTCTAAAAGCTATTAATTATAGACATGCAAATTATATTTTATGTTTATATTAAAAAACTAAAATACTTTTAATTCATCTGCATTTGCTGACAAATTGATTTTTAATATTATGACTTTGCTGAGCAATGAGTTTTGTATTTCTAATTCAGAGATATGCATTATGATTTTAACTTCAATTTTTGTAACATTAACATTTGCATAATACTTTTAAATAGGCTATATCATTTTGTCTACTTGTTTCAATTTTATGTTCAGTTTAGTTTTGGTTTTTCCTAATGTTTAGATTGAAGCTTTAAGCTGAACTTATTTCCACTGTAATATATATCATAGGCTTGTTTTCAAACGATTGAAAACATAAGTTTGTTCATTAAAAAAATATTTTGTTTTATTTTTAGTTTTTGAATTTGACTCTGATGCAACCTTTAAGCAAAAATGATTAACTGATTGATGTAGCTTAGGTTTGGTTTAATAAATGATAATGAAATAATTTTCAAGTGTAAAAAGTGTTATAAATATAGTTAATTATATAGACGTAAATGTGGAATTGTTTAATATTTCCTGTGTATTAGATTGTTGTATGTTTATGGAAACAAAAATTTGAATGACATTGTTTCTTTTTTTTTCTCGCTAATAAAAGTACACAAGCTTTAAATTACATTGTGAATTTTTTTCTTCTTTTTCTTTCTTTTCTTCACCACTTGAACTTATATACAATGTAATGTTATTAATATTAATATTAATTTTTTTTCTGTATAATTTAATTAATTTTATGGCAAAGTATTTCATAAAATGAATTTTCCTAGGAAGTAGTTCTTTGTAAATTTATTAAATTTTGTTTGAGATGTCTTTTTTAATGATTTATTTGTAAAAGAAATTAATTGTTTTAAAAGGCTGAAGGAGAATTTTACTATATCATAGATGTAAGTTTAATTCAAATTAACTTAAAATTAATCCATTTTGTACATTGTTTTAAATTAACAAAATGTAGACAATACCAACCATGCCTTAGCTGCTTTTTCATCTATCCATTTTTATGAAAATATAATCTAAATGTATTTTGTTTTTAGTTCTTAAAGAAGCAGTCTAATTGGAAATGGCTAGGACCATGCTTAGGAAATGTTTAGGAGTATCTGAAACCAAAAAGTGTTCTTTTGATCACTGGCTTTTATATTTAAAAAAATACTGCTTTTCATAACAACAACAACAAAAAAATAATAATTCAAGTGCTACAGAAAGTTTTATTTTCTACCTTACTCAGAACAAGTATGAAAGATTCTTTTTAGTTGATTAAGTAAACTCACATGTCAAAATTGGTAATAGCTCTTGTAAGGCTTAAATGAAAAGTGTAAAATTTTCATATGCATAATTTAAAGTGCAACAAAAATGTGTTTTTTTAAGTTTTATTTTCTAGTTTTCTCAAAAAAAATATGAACAATTTTTTGTAGTCTGATAAAGGAAATTCACATGTCAAAATTGGAAAGTTAAACCTAGTGGATCTGGCTGGGAGCGAAAAGTCATCAAAAACAGGAGCAGTGGTAAATTCTTTTGTTTTATTTTGTAAACAGTTAAAACTTTTATATTATAAAAATGGATTGCCATTTATTAAACTTAATTTTTATGACTGAATTTTTTATTTTGAATTCATTAAAATAATGTTTGAAAGGTACAGGGCATTCATGATCAAAGTCCCCCTAAATTATAAACCTATGTAACCTACTTTTTTATACATATTTCTTTCCAAAATGTAAAAGTTATAAAGTACACTGTAAAAATTTCATTACCAAATTATTTAGTATTAAATAGGCTATTCTTGCATTACATGTTCATTTTTATACAAATATTGATAATTTATAATCAGATTAAACTAAAATTTACATTTGCAGTTGAATAAATATGTTATCAAACAAACAAAAAATGATCTTTAAGCTGTACAATAGAAAATGTTTAATGTTGCTAAATAAAACTGTTCATTCAATGCCTTTAAATTAAGCAATTTCAAATGTATGGTTGGACCAACTTTACCTGTAAATGTTGAGTCCAGTATCCTTACACATAGGATTACTTGACCCAAATTGAATTTTTAAAAATATTTTATTAAATATTTCATATTTTACTACCTTTATACCATAATTATTTGCGATAGCTATCAAGTTATACTGTGTAATACTCAATGGAAAATAACTGCATTTTCATGTCCATAATAAGTATTGTAATAAATGAATAGAGATTCTAAACTAAAAACTAGGTCTCAGGAAACTCCCTACCACAACTAAACTGACAAACATTTTCTAAAACAAGATAACTGCTGCTTTAACTGTTTTTATTTTGTCATGGTTGAAAGCAGGAGTTTCATGGTAACTTGAATGATACATTTTAAAGCTTTAATAAATTCCTCTTTAAATAAAATTAAATTAAAGTAAAATATTTCTAAATCTTTCAAAATGTACATAAATATTAAAATAATAAGTATGGAAGTCCAAATTTTTATATCTGCAAAAAAAAAATGTAATGCGAGTTTTCATCCTTTAAAGATTTTGTCTTTGTAACTGTTTTGGGAAAAATTGATGAAGTGAATTACATATTTAAAAAAAAAAGAACTGTAATGTATTGTTGATATTTCAATGCTATTACTTGTTCATAAGTGGCCTGTTATTGACTACTCTCTTGAAAGTTTTGTTTTCATGCTTTTACTCATACTTCATATACTTTGTTTTTCAGGGCTCGACTCAAAAGGAGTCAATAAAAATCAACCTATCCCTGTCAGCTTTGGGAAATGTCATTTCAGCTTTAGTTGATGGAAAAAGCACTCATGTTCCATACCGTGATTCGAAGCTGACAAGATTGCTGCAGGATTCTCTTGGTGGCAATGCAAAGACTATTATGATAGCTAATATTGGACCAGCTAGCTATAATTATGAAGAAACAATGACAACATTAAGGTATATAAAATTTTTAATATGTAATTCCTTTCATTTATTGCTTTAAATCTTATCACACATTTTAAATATCTGAAAATACCTTACATACCATCTAAAAAGTTATCTAATTTTCAGATATGCTAACAGGGCTAAAAACATAAAAAATAAGCCTGTAGTTAATATTGATCCAAAGGATGCAATTTTGTTGAAGTATAAAGAGGAAATATCTCGGTAAGCTTGAAATAGAATATATTGTTATCCGTTTCCCTATTATGTTATTATATAAATATTTACTATACTAAATATAATAGTTTCATACTACTGTTGTTTTATGTTATGTACAGTGTTGGCTAAATTATTGTATTTGTTATGAAAAAAAGTGATACAAAAGTTGGTGTTTCCACTTTGCTGTGATATTTAAAAGAAGATAGATAAGTCATGTCAAACTCATTGGTTGTAAAATACTTTTCAAGAGTAATTTATAGTCAAATTTGGCAATGTACCTTTATTAAACTTGGAGACATTTTGGGAATAACCTAAAAAAACAGCTATATATATCACTATTAATGTAATTATGTGAGACTAGAACCTCACGAAGGGAACCTCCCCCTCCCTTGGCCTAGATCTCTTGAGTAGATAATTGGCCATAATTCCACAAATCAAATCAAATGTAATTTTGTGAGACCCTGTGAAAAAAACTTTAAAATGTCATCCTTTTAATGACCAGTAAGTTATTATAAATAGTTTATATGCTGTACCCATTGTATTGTCCTTGAAATGGATTACTGTCTCCAAATTGCTATACATTGTAATGTGTTGGAATCCTTTTGAGTCCTGTAGATTTTAAGTGCTACATGTCCTATTCTTGAAGGAAAGAATTATTTTTAAATTTTTAATAACAAATATCAGTTTTATTTTGTTTGGCAATTATTTCTAAAATGTGCTTTAAACACGGACTGCTCATAGAGCATAATGTACGAGTATTTTTTGGATGTTCTAAATAGAACAATAAATGCTGTAAAAGAATTATAAATGCTAGATAGACCATTTTCAATGTATACATGGCAAAGTACATATTAATAACACACAAATTTTGTAGTAATCAATGTATATTTACAGTATTTTCTGGCTTATAATCCACGGATTTGCTGTAAAAAAAGTTTAAAATTTTTAGATGCGTATAATACGCTACCACGGATTATCTGTTTTCTTTCTTTCTTTTTTTTTTTCAGAATTTACAACAATATTCAATAAAAGATGGCTCCAGCAAAATGCATCTTCCAATTAACATTAAAATATTGAGTTTTTAGTAAACTGTAAATACTTTTAAACATTCTGTTTTAAAAAAGTAACTATATTATTTTTCTTAGAGTGAAAAAATATCGAATAACATACGTAATTGTATAACATATTTTCACATTAATACTGTCCCAGTTTCAAAATATGTTGTTTTAATTGCCATGCTAAAGCTGTTATTTCAAATTTCTGTATAGCTTGAAACTTGGAAGTAAATAAGCAGCTTGCCAAAAGGCAGCTGAAAATAATTAATAAATAGCAAGCATCTCACTGTGTGTAGAATTCTGAAATAAAATGTTTATGTTAACACTTAAAGATGGCTTATCAGCAAAATCATTTGGGAGGAGGAAATCAGCCAGACATTGCAAGTGAGACAGCAGTTTTTGTTGGAATGCGTCAGAGCGGAAAAGAAAAACAAAGCTGGAGTGACCTGTTAAACTATTAAAAATAATTTTCCTTCTCATCGTTAGTGTTGTTTATTATATTTTTTTCTTTTATGATGTATGTCTCTATAATATTTACGATGTACGTACACAGGGCCAATTTTTTGGAAAGTGTTAAAAAAGTAAACAATCTTACAATAAACACAGTGGTATTAAGGAAGTCATTTAATTTCATTCAATTAAAAAAATATTAGTAATCGCATAACTCAAATTTCATTGAAGTAACTATTAAGAGGCATTGCAAGAGCAAATCGGGCAAAAAAAGAAAAAAGTTTCCATCACCACCTCAGAATTTCATAATTTTTTTTCTTGTGTTGCCTTATCCAAGGAAAGAACAAATCTAAAGAGATTTTTGATTTACCTCTTTTAGTTTTGGAGTTATGTGGAGTCAAAGTACCCCAGACGAGTGACGTAGAAATAATTTAGGGCCATTTTTGCCACTTTATTGTCTTGACTGTCACTGGCTCTGAGGTGCTTCAGAGAATTTTTTCATTTTATCCTATAATATACCTTGAATATTAACATCTCAAATTGAAAATTCATTCAAAAATAGTCAGAGCCCTCAAATAAGCCCCCCCTCCCCAATACTCCCAATCTCATAAAATACAGTTTTAAGAATCCTTTAAATCTTGACTCTGACGTGATATAGAAAACATTTTTTGTACAGCGCAGTTATATATCTTCAGATAAAGTGAATCCAATGTTGAAAATTTATGAAGGCCTCCTGGGCCCCAAACGTGGTCCTTAATGCTTATTGATGCAATTTCAAAGCATTGGTACAGCTGAAGCCGACTTCCCACAGGAGAACTGTTGGCATGGAGATGTAGTATCAACATAGTAGTTTCATATTATGGAAAAACATTTTTTGAAGGTACAACTGTTTCCAAAAAAAATCCCAAAAGTACCTCCCTATTTGGGACATCCCACTGACACACATGGGGGTATTTTGGTGTTACTTTAAAAAGTTTAATTGACTGTAGCTATATTGAAAATTAACTTATTCTGCATATATCACAAATATATCCTTCATATATCACAAATAGTTCTTTTACTGGGGCACTCATAAGAAATACATTACGGTGTATGGGGATCTCTGTAACTACTGAACCTATTCGAAAAAATTTTTCAGATAGAAAGCTACACTATTCCTGAGTATTATAGGCTACCTTTCAGCATGCAGCTTAACTAGTTCTTTTACAGGGACAATCAAAAGAATTCTAATACATTACGTTATATGCACATCTCTGTAACTACTGAATCGATTCTAAACATCTTCTCACTGAAAGTTACACTATTCCTGAGTAACATAGGCTAAAATTTATGCATTTAGCATAATTTACATGACCACTCAAAATAATTCAAATAATTAATAACTTGTACATGTTCTATAAATAAAATATTCTTATTATACAGCATTTTACATTTATTGCACAGCATTACTGTTTTTAAAAATAAAATTTTTTTTGTAGACTAGTGAAAAAAAGTAGGAAGTTTGCTAATATTGAGCTGAACTCTTACTAGGCAGTGGAATAGAAAAAGTTATTTTACAGTGAAAGAGTCATCGCTTTATCAGAAGTAGATGGGACTGCTACAATGACATATTTGCATACAATACCTGACTCTCATTCATTAAATGACCACGACGAGATGACACAAAAACAGTCACTACAGATAGAATATTTTTTGTCCAGATGAATTTGCTTCTGTTACTCCATTTATGATTGCTAATATAAAAAGTGTCAAAGCAGCTCACAATAAACAATACAACAGACTTTATAATAAAACAAAATAAATAACCTGAGAATTTGTCCTTGAGAATTTTGTTGTAAAATAGTATACTAGTCAGAAATAAATTATGTAGAATTTCGATAATTTTATTCACAGTATTATTTACTTTTCATTTATTTAAATGAAGTATAAGACATGGTATATGTAAAGTTGATTAATTTAGATAGTTTTTCTTTTGCATTTGACGAATGGAGACAGTTATGACAAAGTTTACAAATTATTTTGAGTGTTCATGTAAATTATGCTGCATGCAGGAATTTTAGCCTGTGTTACTCAGGAATAGTGTAGCTTTCAGTGAAAAGATCATTAGAATCGGTTCAGTGGTTACAGAGATGTCCAAAATTGCATGATGTATTAGAATTCTTTTGAGTGTGCCTGTAAAAGAACTAGTTATGCTGTATGCTGAAAGGTAGCCTATAATATTCAGGCATAGTATAGCTTTCTATCACTGAAATTTTTTTTCGAATCAGTTCATTAGTTACAGAGATCCCCATACAGCATAATGAAATTCTTATGGGTGCCCCTGTAAAAGAACTATTTGTGATATATGGAGGATATATTTGTGATATGTGCAGAATAAGTTAATTTTCAATATTGCTACAGTCAATTAAACTTTTAAAAGTATTGCCGAAATGCCATCATGCGTGTCAGTGGAATGTCCCAAATAGGGAGGTACTTTTTGGGATTTTTCTTGGAAACAGCTGTACCTTCAAAAAATGTTTTTTCATAATTTGAAACTACTATGCTGATACTATATATTCATGCCAGTAGTTCTGCTGTGGGAAGTCGGCTTCAGATGTACCAATGCTTCAAAATTGTATAAATTAGCGTTAAGGACCATGTTTTGGGCCCCATACTGAGGGGCCCTGGGGGGCCTTAAGATATTTTTAACATTGGATTCACTTTATCTGAAGATATGTAACTGCATTGTGCAAAAATGTTTTTTGTATCACATCAGAGTCATGATTAAAAGCATTCTCAAAACTGTATTTTTTATGAAATTGGGGTTATTTGGGGGGGGGGGGTTATTTGGAGGCTCTGACTATTTTTGAATTAATTTTCAATTTGAGATGTTAATATCCAAGGTATATTATAGGATAAAATGAAGAAATTCTCTGAAGCACTTCTGAGCCAGTCACAGTCGAGACAATTAAGTGGCAAAAATGGTCCTAAATTAATTCTATGTCACTCGTCTGGGGTACTTTGACCCCCCCCCCCCTCCATAACTCCAAAACTAAAAGAGGTAAATCAAAAATATTTCAGATTTGTTCTTTCCTTGGGTAAGGCAGCCCAAGAAGAAAAAAATTCATGAAATTCTGAGATGGTGATGGGAATGCCCTGCCTGATTTGCCCCTAATGCCTCTTAACACTTTAGATCCCGTAATGGCTCTAGGCACCAGGCATAAAGTAGATCCAATATCGCCCGGAGATGCCTGAGAAAAAATGCCAACCTCCCCTTTTGACACATGACGAGTGGTTTATCTTTTCAGGGTTGGGGGAAGGGTAGCTTCTATTCATACGACCAAAAGCAATCCGTCAGTGCCAGCGATAATCCCCCTCCCTCTCTGCTCTCTTCTCAATTACAGGGCTGTAGTCCCAACAATGAACTATTCTTCACATTTCGCGTGTACATGGAAAAGGCGAGAACAGCTTGGTTATTGATTGTCCTTAAAAGAAGTCAAAATTTCTCTAGGGGGGAATGAAATTTCGGGCGCATCTTCGGGACTCTGAGGTTTTGAAAATATCTGTAACCTGAGAATGAAAGGGTTAAATGAAACAAACATAATTTTAGTTGAGTTCAGTAATTTGGCTAACACTTTACATATACTGTATTTTTAACAAGAACACTCCAGAAGAACTAGTGTTATAAGTTAAATATATAAATAACTTTGTAAAATAATGCATATAAAAAGTTATCTATCCAGGGTGGTTACTTCAAATAGTTCCAGGAGGGAAGGAAAAAAGGAAATAATAAAAACAGGATACTAGTTAAAAAAATAAAATAAAACTAAGTGTGACTGAAAGGCAGGTGAGGTCAGCAGTTGCTGATCATGGCTACATAGCTTGCTTATTCCTTTTAATGAATCAAGCATTATTCTTGCAGAATGACAAAAAAGAAGAAAAAAATTGGTGATTCAAATCTCATAACAATGCAAAACAACGGGACAGTGTTAAGTCTATGGAAAGGTTAGTCTAGTGTTTACCCCTAGCCTGTGATGTCCGAACTCAGTTGGGCAACGCAAATACACAAATTTTGGAATGCTTCTTTTTTTCTTTTTCGAGTCTTTGTTTTGAATAGTGTTTTTTTTTTTTTTTTTTTTTTTTTTTTTTTTTTTTTTTTTTAAGAAAAAAATGGTGGATTTGCGATGTTTTAGTAAATCAACCTTGTGAAATTGTTTTAGTGAAGATGCTTAAAAAAGCTTATGTGTAATTCAAGGCTACAAAAACTTTTCAATGCTTTCTCCAGAAGAGTTTTTATCATGATTTATTTTATCTAAATTTAAAAATGGTGTAACAGAAAAAATCATTCAGTATATCCTGCTAGTCTTATATTTATAGTCTTACTAGAACCTTTTTGGTTTATTTGTCTGTAAATTTACTGTTATTTTATAGTAAAATATAAAATATTGATAATACTGATGTGGGTATTAGTGAAACTTATATATCGGTTATAATATTTATCTGAATGTTTCTTAAAGTTTGAAAGCACAGCTGGCCCTGAAAGAAGCCAAGAAAAAGAAGAAAAAAGAAAGTAAAGCAGTGGAAGATCACACACATGTTATAGAGGAAATAGAACCTGAAAGTGTAGAAATTGTGAGAAAGATGGAGCATTTGCTCGAGGAGGAACGTGTTGCATATCTAAATGAGCAAAATCTCATGGCTGAGGAGAAAGAGAAAATTTTGAGGGATATTAAAGCCAAAGATGAAGAACTCAGACTGGAAAATGAAGCAAAAGAAAAGATTGAAAAAGAATTAGAAGTAATTAGTGCAATGTTTTTTTACATGCATTTTATTCTGTAAATTTTAACTTTTTTAAAGTAAAGAAAATATTTTATAAAGTTTTTGTTCTAAAAGTTTTTTTCAGAACTAGTTTAGATTCTGGAATTTTTTTTTTCTGTGCAGACACTCTGGCATTTATTTTTGATTTTATTTATAGTCTTAGTTTACTGAAACTACTGTACAGAAAACACCAAATTGAAGAGATTTTTTTTGTGTTTTATAATAGATTTTTGGTTATTGTTTGGTCAAAAAATTTCTTTCTTTTTCTACTCAATATAAGTATTTTTTTTTTTTCATTTTTTAGTAATCAAAATAGCAGATTTGTTAAGTTCCTTTCCATAAATTGATTTGTATGTGTTTTAGAAATGTAATGTCAACCGAACCGGGGGAAAGTTTTCAGTATATTATCTGATGTACTGAAAACTCCCCTGTATAAGTAACTTTCTGAGGTTGTCATTTAAGAATATTCATTGATTCCTTATTCCGTCTAAAGGTATGAAAATTAAGAATCAATAACTTAATAATTTGCAACTGTTTAGAATTCATAATCCTGTGTCTAAAACCATGTAAATTTTTATAATAATCTTTCAAGAATCACAGAAATTCACTGCATTTACAATCATATTTAAAATTTTTTTCTGTCTTTTATTGTTGTTATTTAGGAGCTAGAAGCAAAATTGCTGTGTGGTGGAAAAAACATAATCGATCACACTAATGAGCAACAGCGAATGCTAGAAAAACGGCGACAAGAATTGGCTGAACAAAAAGTATTTGAACATACTTTTTTTTATTATTGTTTTCTGTAATGATATGTTTTATGCCATTTAATGATTTTCATAATTTTATAACACATAGGGCTCCTTTGTTCTTTGAAAAGTGCCTTACAAAAAAAAAAATAATAAGATGCTCTTAGAAGGACTTTTTTAAACCCAAAAGCCTTAAATTTTTATACCTTTTAAAAATTTATCCTTTTGCTCTCTGAATGAGTGCTAGACCTGTGCTGAAGTACCGTATTAGCCCGAATATAATGTGGCTCCGAATTTAATGCGACCCTGGATTTTTTCATCAAAATAATTAGAAGAATCCTATATTTGGACCTCGAATTTAGTATGAGTCAGGTTTTTCACAGGGAAAAAACAGACAAAAAGCATCATGTTATATTTAGGTCAATACAGTATATTTTTTTTTCCAATCTGCACAGAAAAGTTCCATTCCCCCCTCCCCTCATGTTTCTGCTGTCAGTTTGTGCCTTTGAACTGCTACAGGTTATCGGTAGTTTATATCGAAAAGAAATATAAACTGTGGAACTATGTGTGCAAGGAAAAAACTGCTAAAATGAAAGGTTCATTTAATGATTTGTCCACAGCTGTGATTGGTTTTCTGTTAGCCTTTACAACATTAGATATTTCCTTATCGATGGGCACCCAGAGAAATTTTTTAGGGGGGGGGGTAAACTAAAAAAATTTCTAGAGGGGGCAAATATCACACTTGTAACCTCCCCTAATGGGCACCCATGTTCTTATCACTGTTAAATCATAACATACCATTGAAAACTAGGTCAGTCCTTTTTTAAGTAATGTTTCTTGAATGTATTAGCAGGAATGTTTCCTTAGGAAATAACTGAACACTTCAAGACTAGCCTCAATATGTTCTAAGTGCCATTTGTTTGTCAGTCTTGTTTCCACTTCCATACATTATACTTTATTGGCAGTCAATGTTTAAAGTATATTTTAGAAATATTTGTCTATTTCAAATAAAACCAAGTTGATGTACATTGTTAAAAATTACAAAATAATGATCATCTTCAAAAGAATGAATGCAGCATTTATAGTTCTACAAGAGCTCTCAAAAGAATTCCAATACATTATGATATGCCAGTTAAGCAACATTAATTCATTTCAAGCAAAATACAATAAGTATAGATGTTTATGACAGCTTACTCTACCTTTAAAGGATATAAATAACACTTAAAATTATTTTACATTGTTTCATACACACACATAATTACATTTAATAGTGATAAAAGTTTCTCTGAGGTTATGTCTAAAGTCTTCAAAGTTTGGTGATGATGCATTCCCAGATTTGATGCCAAAAAGGTGGTTGTTTATGAAAGTATTTTAAAATTAGTGAATTTGGCATGATTTATCTTGTTTAAGATTGCTAAGAAATTAAATTTGAAGATTATCTGGACTCCGCCCTCGCTGATCCTCCAGACTGTGACAGGTGACAAGATCAAAGTGGGCAGAAAAGCAAGAGTGGAAATCACTTTTGGAAATGCCAGATATGACTATGTGGTATATGTTGCCAATATTATGGACTCTTTCATTCTCAGACTGGATTTTCTAAAATCGCACAAATTTAACTTGGACTTTAACCGTCTGGCGGTCAAAGGCCGGCCAAACGGCTTTGCATACAAACAGCCAGCCGGCTGGCCGAGAGAAAGTGATAACTTCTTTCCCCCTGCCTTAAAGCAAGCGGAACTTCTTACGATTGCTGGACAATAGCCGATACGGGAGGCGCGAATACCTCCAGATGTATTTTCTCTTTTTTCGTCACACGAAAATTACCCTATCCATTCTTCGGTGCGGTCATCATAAACGCCAGCTCTCAAGGAAGGAAGTGTGGATTTTCACCACCACCCATGGTGAATCGCCATCAGATAATTTCTGAAAGGGGGAAGGCAACGTTCTTCAAATTTTGGCCAGGTCTGAACTTCTGGAAGCACTAATTGAAAGCTCGCCCGAACGTCAGAGGGTTAAGAATAATGAGCTTCATTCAGACTCAGAAGAAATAGCAGCTTTCGACATTAAAAATGAAGCCTTTTTACCTGTTCAGCAAATAATAGCCCAGACTGATATAACTCTACCTCCAAGAACTGATTCTATAATTTCTGGAACAGTGAAGGAAAGCAATAAATTCCGGTTGGGATTACTTGAACACCCTAGCAATAGTGATTCTGTCAGAGGAGTACTTGTGGGAGCAACACTTGTGGACTTGTCGAGAGCTAACATTCCAGTTAGAGTAGCGAATGTAACAAACATGTCCAAGGTGATAAAGAAAAATAAAGTGTTGTCAACGTTCACTCCTGTTATCTGCATTTATTAATAAGAACATCAATCAAACGACAGCTAAATCATTTGAGTATCTGTGAACAAGAAGAGCATAAGAACAGTATAAGAACTGTTACAAGACACAGAATTAACAGCAGAACTGAGAAGTGCTGCGGAGAAAGTAATTATGGAATTCGAAGACCTCTTCTCTCGTACTTCCGGTGACTTTGGTTGTATGAAGTTAATGCAACATAGAATAGATACAGGCAGCTATTCTCCCATCAAGCAACATCCTAGGCAGTTGCTGTTTGCTAAGCAAGAAGCGGTGAACAGACTTTCAGAGGAGATGCAGCGTGATGATGTTATCAAGCCATCAACTAGTCCCTGGGCCTCGCCGATTATTTTGGTCTTGAAGAAGGATAGTTCCACCCAGTTCAGCATTGACTATAGATGTCTGAATGACATTACCAAGAAAGACGACACTTTAGACACTTTATCGGGAAATAAATGGTTTTTGACACTGGACCTCCAGAGTGGTTACTAGCAAGTAGAAATTCATCCCAATGACTGTTAGAAAACTGTGTTCACTATTGGTCAAGGATTATGGCAGTTCAAAGATATGACTTTAGGAATTTGCAACTCACCAGCTACATTTGAGCGTCTGATGGAGACAGTGTTAAGAGGACTTTCCTACGAAACATGTCCCATGTATTTGGATAGTATCATCATCGTCGGAAAGACCTTGGAAGAGCATCTCGAGAACATCCAAAAGGGGCTGCAGAAACTAAAGGAGGTGAACTTGAAACTGAGTCTATCTAAGTGTAATTTGTTTTGCTGGGAAGTACATTATCTCGGGCATATAATATCCGCCCAAGGAGTCCGGATCAATCCCAAAAGGACGTCTACAGTTAAGAACTGGAGTCGTCCTGAGAATGTCTATGAGCTGCAACGTTTTCTCGAACTTTGTACCTACTATCGAAAAATCGTGAAGGGTTTTTCTCAGATTGCAGGGCCAATTAACAAATTGACTGAAACTGGAGAAAAATTCTATGGACTGAAGAATGTGAGGATGCGTTCAAAGAACTCAAGACAGCCCTAACATCTTTGCCAATCCTGTCGTACCCTCTCCCTGACAAGACATTTATCATGGACACAGATGCAAGCAAGGAAAGTGTTGGATCAGTTTTGACCCAGGAAGTAGATGGCCAAGAACACATCATTGCTTACTGGAGCAAATGCCTTTTGAAGGCAGAACATAGCTATTGTGCAATAAGATAGTAACTTCTTGCTATCGTCAAGGCCATAGAGCATTTTCATCATTATCTCTATGGCCGAAAGTTCCTGCTCCGAATGGACCATTACTCTTTAACCTGGCTTTTTATCTTCAAGAATTCAGAGGGCCAGATAGCCAGGTGGATACAAAGGCTGCAAGAGTATGACATCGAGATACGTCATCGGAAAGAGACATCTCATGGAAACGCAGATGCCTTGTTGAGAAGGCCCTGCATAGAAAGTTGGCATTATTGCTCCAGAGCAGAGTAAAATTCCATCTGTAACATCCCATTGCAAGCCAAGTTACATCCTCTGTACCATCTCAAGATCCCTGGAGTGACGAAAATGTCTGGGAGGACCAGTTAGCAGATAGCGATATTAAGCCTATTGTGGAATTTTTACAAAAATCCAGCATTAAGCCCAGTTGGCAAGAAATATCATCATGTAATCTGGCAACAAAGCAGTACTGGGCTTACTGGGATTCACTTTGCTTAAGAAATGGAGTCCTGTATCGTAAATGGGAGTCGGATGACAGCAAGACGTGGAGGAGGGGTTTAATTGCACTATTTTGAACAACTTCTCTCCCCTGGTGTCTAGGAGTCAAGAGGACTGGGGCAAGAAATTTCCCCTCTTAATTCTGGCCTATAGGAGTGCTGTCCATGAGACTACTGACTTCACACCTTCCCAGATCTTATTCAGAAGAGATCTTCGTCTTTCTGCCGATCTAGAGTTTGGCCGCCCTCCAGATACGCCTTCATTGCTAGATGAGTACATGGAAAATCTCCAGGCATGGTTTGAAGACGTGCATCATTTTGCTCGAGAGTGAATTGACCTGAACACGGAGAAGATGAAGACTCGCTACGACACAAAGGCTATGGGACACAAGTTCAACGTAGGTGACAAGGTTTGGCTATGGAATCATATTCAAAAGAAAGGCCTGTCTTCCCAAGCTACAATCACCGTAGGTTGGTCCTTGCACAGTCCTAAACAGACTGAACGATGTCGTCATATGGATTTGTAAGTCACCTAACTCGGAACCAAGGGTCGTCCATTATGATTGGCTAGCCATTCACCGCAGTTGTAATTAGTTAAATGAATATTAGACCATGATCACTATGGCGTAATCCTTCCTTTCTTTCCTGTCCCTCTCTCTTCTCTTTCTTCAACTCTCTTTTAGTCAGTACTTATGCCATGTTTAATGTACATATTTGTAATACAGTCAACTCCCGCTAATCTGCGACTCTATAATCCGCGAACGCCTGTAATCCGCGATATATTTCAAATGTAAACAAACTTGTTTGTTTACATTTTGAGCGGCATTTGACTGGTAGTATTACTGTTATAGAAGTTATTTGATTGGCTGAATGTTATAAAGACATTTATTAATGATTTTCCACAAGTATTTGAAGTAAATAATTTCATATATTTGAGCATATTATCATGTAATTAAACATACAGAAACTTATATCCTAAGTTGCATGTGTTCAGTGAATGGATGTAAATAACGAACTCCGAAGAAATGCACCGTCCAATCACATCGCTTTACTCTTTTCCTGAATGAAAAAATAAAAAAAAAATCAATGAGAACGTTTGCTCTATGAGAGAGAAAGATTGTACCCCTAAAGATTGACCATTGCAATTAAAATTGGGTGAAAATATGTAACATGTTTAACTTTAAAAGCAAACCGCGATTTGGCAGACGACACAACAGTTGTGCAATTTTCCGATTCTCCCCCATCTCACCCTTTTGATCTTCTGTCTAGCAATTTATTATGCAACAAAAACTTTCTCCACATAGCTGTAGTTCTGTAGGAAGAAAGAAAGAAAGCATAAACAGACCACATGGCCTTTCTCTTTGTTTACATTTAACTGCCGGAGGAGCACATGCAGAAATAATGAATCATCAGCACTTGAAATGTAATGCACGTGTGTGTGTGAGAAGAGGATAACATTCTTTTCCTCTTTAGAGCTTATATAATAGCATAGAATATTTTTACATAACGAGAAACTGAAAATTACCTCGCAAGATCTGAAATTAATGTAATACTGAGATATAAAATATACAAATGATACACCGCATGCCCCCCCCTCCCCCTTCGTGAGTGACCAGTGAAATTCCTCCCTTTCTGATTGAGCTTGTTTATTTTATAATAGATATACATTTAGTTAAAAACGGTCTTTTAAAGAAATTAAAAACAACAACAACAACTGCCCTTTAAAAAAAAGAATGTTTGTTTGTTGAAAAACTTCCGGATTTGGGGTCCCTTTAAACATTTTGCAAAAGCAATCATTTGTCATTGACCAAGAGTTACTGACAATTAGAAGGCTTCAGGACAAAATTTCTGAGGAAAAATTAAAATCTCTTAAACAAATTACAATCATTGCAATGTGTGAAAAAATGAAAAATAAATAAAAATTTAGAGAGAATTTATTCTTTTAATTTTGTATTAGTAATTGTATTTAATATTAAAAATAGTGTTTTAGTTCAGCAGTATAAATATTTTCTTTCA
Source organism: Cheiracanthium punctorium (assembly GCA_038373885.1). NCBI lineage: Eukaryota > Metazoa > Arthropoda > Arachnida > Araneae > Cheiracanthiidae > Cheiracanthium > Cheiracanthium punctorium. The sequence continues at coordinate 56,916 of JAWZYV010012932.1, forward strand.
TCTGTCCTTTAGTAAATTCTCTAAATTTAATTGTATTATTTATTGTATTTATATTGACAATTAACTGTGTTTTTATTCAATAGCATATGCATTTTCTTTCATCATTTCCTATTTGTTTACAGTAAATTGACTATAATTTAAAGGGAAATTCTAAATGTAAAAATGTAAACAAAAAAAAATGACCTATAATCCGCAAAATCCTGTAATCTGCACAACCCTTGGTCCCAGTGAGTGCGGATTAGAGGGAGTTGACTGTATATTGGTTTTTATTAATGTGTAATTGTTTATTATTTATTTATTTATTAGTGTATATTTGCTTATTGTGTCTATTGATTGCTTGTTAAGATCTTGTTAAAGGTTATACACTGTAGATATTAGTGTGACCTCCTAACTGGGAATTGTGCTGCGTGGGATATGCAGTCCTTGGGAAGGGGACAATGTTACGAATTTTTGGGGTAACCCGCTGTCCTTGGGTAAAAATAGTTTAAAATTTGCTTTTTATGCATCAAATAGTTAAATTTTGCTTTTTGTTGCATCAAAATTGGTCAACTAGAACCGGAGATTCGGAGGTTTGGGTTTCGCTATTGATTAGTATAGTGTTTCTAGAAATCTTGAGCCTAAGCCTTCGCTAACCTCACTTTTGGTGACTTATTTTTTGCACCAAATTTGGCCATATTTTTCCAAAAGTTGCCCAGCTCGGCAACATTTTGATAATTCGACACGATTTTCCCAATGGGGCTTCTAAAGTCAGTTTTTCTGCATTAACATGCATAATAGCCTAATATTTCTCATTTATGATGTAATCAAAAGTCCCACTCTATGTGGAATCTTCAAGAGATACATTCTTCTAGAAGATAAATACCGGCATGAAAGACCTCCAGTTCAGTGTGTTATTGAGCTACCGATGAGTATGCTGCTTTGCTCTGTTAATGGTGTTATAGTTTGCTTGCTTTTTGAAGCCTTGTTTTAAAGTGCTGTATGTAGAAACTTTATTGCTGTGTCTTGAGGGACTGTTTACGAAATCCCTCGTATATTTCCACTGAATTTTTGCCTGTAGAAGTGTTTTATTTTCTGTGAGAAATACAGCATTTGTGAAAGCTTCTGATCTAAGCGGACTGTTAAAAGCACATTACTGCAAGATTTTTCTTGTGAATTTCGTACAGCTGATTGTTCGACGAAGTTCTAGAAGCAATAAAGTTCGTTTTACATCCTGACACGTAAACTTATTACTAGAACTTTCTACACCTACTGGACTTTAGAATGACGAACCCAGGAAATTAAGTTTTCTGTAACAATATGTGAGTTTCTATTTAAGATAAGAAAACGTAAGAATTTGCAGAGATGCTACACTACTTTATTTAAATTAAAAGTATTTATCTGATGACTTAAGATGCAGGTCCAACTGATCTAGTGTGTATTTATTATCTCTATTTTCTTGTTTCTAGATTTTTTTTAGTTTGAATTTTTTTTATCAATATTTACATAGTAAAAATGAGGTCACAATACCAGTGTTGTTTAACTAGCTTTTATTTAACATTTTTAACTATGACGGCATTTTTCATGTCTGTATTTTATGTGAAATTATTGATTATGTATAGACAAATGTTTAAATATTATATACTGAAGTTCATTTGAAGGAAAAAGGTTTTTTGGTGGAGTACTTGAAATTTGTTTCAAGGTTAAAAGCTCATACTCTTCCTCATTTTTCATAGTGTATGGAGAATAAGTTCGAGAAAAAAAAATAAATGATTATTAAGATGAATTTTTTGGCCAGTAGCTTGGTTGCCTAAGCTCGATTTCCACAAGAACACCTGAAGTGCAGTGGCACCGACCTTAGTCAGCATTTGGGTGGGTGATAACTTCTCTCAAATGGATTGGTATGGGACTTATTCTTAATGTCTGTATGGAGTATTCTTAAAGAAGCTTGCGCACATGAAATTTTTTGTAGCTGCTATGCCCTCCATGTTCAAACAATGCCTTGGGGAGTGCCAATTCAGGTGCTAGGTCTCTCATCTGGAATGGGCTCAAAATTAGCAGACCACTCCTAAAGAAAACCTTGACCTGCCTATTAGGCACCCCCCCTTATAAAATGGCTAACTTTTTGGCAGTTCTAGTGGTAAAACCCATAGTTAGCAGCTGACCCTGCCAGTAGACAGAAAATATAAAGTTTGTATCTTTTAACAGTACTTCAATAGTCATAAAATGCAGTACCACTTAAAAAAGATTAAAATAGTCAATAAATGGCATTAGATCTATCTTTAAGTAAATATCTTAAATAAATAATAAATTAATGAAAAATAATATAGGTAAATGAAAATTATTCTTTAAAAGGTCTTAATTTTATGATCAAGATATGAGCGAGAAGCCCGGTAAACTGTTGAACATAAATGTGAATCTTTAGTTCGTCTATGAACATCACTTAAATATTCATGAATTTTTAATGCAGATTGATTTTCAGTGTGAAATAATTTTTGAAGTAAACCTAACTCCAAAATACTCCTCAGTTAAAGATGAAACTGCTTCAGTTATTCTTTAAATGATGTGTAAGTTTTATGTTTGTGAATTTTGCTCATGATGTCACATGAGGCTGATTTGTATATATGCATTTTTTCTAGAACATTGAGCGAGAAATAAAAAAGAGGCTGCTTGAGGAGGAATTTAGTACATTAGAGAAAAAAGAAACTTATGATAATTTAAACCAGGAAGTTGAAATAAAAACAAGAAAATTAAAGAAACTGTTCCAAAGATTAAATGCATTAAAAGATGATATAAATGAAGAAGAAGAAATAAATTCATTTGAGCGTCGTGAGAAGGAAGAGGCTATGGAAGCACTGACACGAGATATTAAACTGTCGTAAGTTTTCATTTGATTTATTTATTTAAACTCTTAATTTAGTGATCCAAAATATTTACCAGTGTAATCTAATCAAGGAAGGAAGCACTCTGAAATGTGTAAAACATGAATGCAAAATTTGTGAAATATTCTATATGGGTGATTCTGTTCTAACTGTGATTCTTTTGATTAAAAATGTTAAGATTTTAAAATAAAATTAAAAAAATTTTTTTATGCATATTATTCATCTATTTTATTGTAAAAATGAAAGCCTGAGAGGAATGTACTACAACTTCAAAGCGTAAAGAACAAGAAACAAATTTCAAATTTGTCATTCCACGGTACTGACATAAAATAAATTTCGTAGACATTCTTTAGAAAAATTATTAAATTTATTCCTCAATTATATTATAACGCTTTTAAACTCTTTTATATTGATTATTCAACACATTAATAATGAATAATAACCATTATAACAATTAACTTTATAATTTATAGCAACTACTAATTGACTATAATCTTAATTATAGTATTTAACAGAAAATAAATCAACATATAGCTTTTGGTTTTCATCACAGGTTTTTTTTAATTCTTGCACTTCTTTGCAGTGATATTGTTTCATATTTTTCTATATTGTCATTAGGAACATTTTTTCCAAGGCATTTATACTTTTTAGTTAATTTTGGTGATGAATTAGCCTGTTTTTTTGTTTTTGCTATCAATCGTTCATTTTTCCAACTGTATCATTCACAGAGTAATCAATTTTTCCCATTGCAAAGTGAATATGCGGATTTTCATTAGAACAATCAAAACAACTTAATGAATTAAATAATATACAATTATGCTGTAGTTTATTCTACGTACATTGATGTACTTTCATAGTACTGATAAAGGCTTAAAATTGCTTGGTAATATTGAATCAATGTTCGATATTTCGTCTTCTGTAATGCAATCAATGTATACAGATTTAACACAATCTCGCAAAATCGCCAGCAAAATATCAAAATTTGACACATCCATGCCATATTTCACTTGGTCGTCAGCTAATTTCTTTATATAGCCACCGATCCCATCAGCTGAACTTTTTCCATGGCCAGCCTCACTAAAGTTATATGTAATATTATCTAATTGACTATAGCGCTGAGGCAAGTACTGCGTTATGAGATAAAACATTTTTTTATTGCGGTACTGCATCGTTGGACCATCACTCGTTATATGTAATGTTTTTATCTCTGGATTTGATGCTAGATAAACAGCAAGTATTTTTTTCATGTGAACAATAATAGCAGAAGGATCATGTCTGAGCGATTTTGACAAAATAGCAAAGCCTTGAGAAGATGTTGAAGAGTAGACCATGCCAGTGTGTAAAGTACATTATACTCTAGTAGCCCCAAAGTGTACTGACTGAACTTCCGTTTCATACTTACAAAAATAATTTTCACTGAAATCAATGAGGAGTCCTAACACATTACTTTGTAGAACCTGAGTAAGTTTTTTCATCGAGTTGTTTTGATGAGTAATTCTGTATTCATGGGCATAAGCAAATCTAGCTCATGTTTAAAATGGTTAATTGATTGCCCTATTGTACATGAAATGTTTTTTTTTTTTCAGTGATTTTAACAGTTATTGTTTTTTTTCATTAATTCTTTGTTCTGGAGATACTTCTCATTTCATGTAAGATATTTTATCAATAGGATTGTGACTTTCAGATTAAATTCTAATTTTTTTAACTTACATGTCTCACACACTCTTGATAGACATAGTTCAGAATTACTGTCACATTGGAAACTACTCAAAATTTTATATGACGTCTTTTCTGTCAATAACTTATGACTGAAAAGCTTGTATTAACAAAGAGAAATTTTCATGTGTGAAGCACGCACACGTATTTCGATTAATAACTTTTGGTTCAATACAATACTTTGAGAGTAATTTTGCAAAGGTTGAGCAGTTAACACGGTACGCACTTTGGGAAAAAAATTTAGAATGTAAATCTTTAATCATAGCATTCATATAATGTTTTGTTACTTGTTTACCATTCATTTTTATAGACGCTTTTTTATCAGGAATTATCTTACTATTTTCATCATAAAAACTTTTCACTCGATCTTGAATAAATTTTCTGTCAATTTTATTGTCATTAGGATTAGGCAGTTTTCTAGTACAAAGTATTGGAGCCATCTGGATTTAAAAAATTACAATTACTAATTAAAATAATTTTATTACTAATTAATTATTTTTTCACATGGTACTGACAGACTCGGTACTGACATTATCATTTAAAGTAACAACTGTAATTGTTTGGTTATGAATTTGATAATATCCATTTACTGTGTAATTTAGGCTAGTATTAAGTACAAAAATTTACTATTTTGGATAGAAAAAATCAATAGTTGATAAAGTTAATCAATACCACGGTACTGACAAGAAAATTTATGACATACCTTTTTGAAAATTGAGTTCTAAAATGACGCAAACTCTTTGCACTATTTCATCAACTCAATATTTGTAAATATTACTCAGATGACGTACTTTCAACATGGTTCACTAGACGTTTCATAAATCTCAAGGTAGATGGTGCTCGAGTCATACTAATTCAAATTCAAAAATTCGTTAAAATTTAAAGACAAAAGTTATTGAACCGGAATCCAATGTTAATTTAATACACTAACAAAAATGTGTATAAAATGTTTTTAGTTTGATCATATACATTATAATTTATGAGGTAATTAGTTTAAATCATTTATTGCAACAAAAAGAATTAACAATTTATAGGTAAATTCTAGAAATGGACATGACACGGTACTGACATTTAGGTGATATATTGTAAGTTTTCACTGAATGGCAAGATATATTATATAAAAAAAAGATGCAATATGTTGATTGGTATCTAATTAACACAAAAATTTCATTAATAGATTATTAATTAATGACCAGTAAGAACAAGCAATACAGGACATAATGTATCACAGTTAGAACGGAATCACCCATATATTTTATTTGATAATAGAAATGAAAGTAGTTTGAATATTTTTCAGTAATTACAAATCTTAAAAGTTTACCTGCCAGGTTAATTTGAAAGGTAAAACATGTTTAATAATTTTAATTCATCCTCACTTTTCAAAACTTTCATGCAATTTATATATCAATTTATTTTAAAAATTGATTTCTTAGTTGTGAATTTCTTAAAAACTTTTAAGTTGTTATGTTTTTAATTGGTTTTGACATCTTTATTTTTTTAAGGGCATTAGTCATCGACAATTTTGTGAATCCTGAAGAAAAAGCCAGGTTTCTTGAAAATGTCAAATATGATGATGATGAAAATTGCTGGGTTATCTATCCTTCTAGTGCGTAAGTACTTAAATTCACACTAAGTACTTTCTCTACATTATCAAAAATCTTAAATTGTGTCAGGTATGTTCCTTCTGAAAAACTGAACTCTAGAATCTGTCTACTTACATATACTTACTGACATGAAAATTGTTATTGTTGCTAATATCAGATAGTGTAAGTAAATGCTAGACCATCTCCATAAAACTTGAAATCTTTGTAATATCCCCCACCCCCCCCAAAAAAAGGATTTCTTCACGATGTCATATTTAGTAAAATTTGAGTGATTAAGAATGTGGGAAGTGGAGACCTAGGTGTTTCTACACCAGTAACAATCCATATAAATCTTAAGAAGAGTTCAGAATGAAGGTGTGTGTCCTGATGTGACCATTGACAAAGCTTGTGAGAGCTGCTTTCTGTTTTCAGTTACTTCTGAACTGAGGGATTCCTGCATGAAAATTGAAATACTGTTAAGCACGTTTCCTTTTGCTAAATTTTAAAATTTCAAATGTTATCTAGAATATTTGAAATGAAGATGTTACTCTTCTGCTATAATGTCACACTTTTAGTATGCATTTTTCTAAAAATTATATTTTCAACCTGTCTAATTTTTTTTAAAATTTGAATTCTAAAAAGAAAAACTTATACAAAGATACAAAGAAATCTTAAGTGAAATTCTGTATATTTTATTTTATATAAAAATTAAAGCTCTGAATATCTGTAATTCATGTTAATTTATTTAAATCTCTAGTTAAAAAATATATTTCACAGCTTTTGACCTTAAAATGAAATAAATTAACTGTGTCTGAGAATGAAACATTTCAAAATGTCTTTTCTGACTGTACACTTTATTGAAAGTTAAACCTGCATGAGTTATGTTTTTGTTGCTAAAGGCTTCTGGCAACAGCAAAGCGGTGCCAGATCTCCCATATAAGAAGGCGATGGGCAGATGGGACAGCTTCCATTTTAAGAGCCCTAGTGGGAGAAAGTCCAGCTAAGCTTGGGGTCCCCTAATTTTCAACCAATTCCAGATGAGGGACCAACCATTATTATAAAAAAAATTTTGAAAATGAAATTACATTGCTTTTTTGTGCAGTGTGACACATTTCATAACTGGCATTATAATTTCTTACAGTGTATAATACAATTTGTGGACGGTGTAAGTAAATGCTAGATTTTACTTACACCGTCCACACATGAACGTCCTAAAAATTTTCAAGTTCATGATGCAATAAATTTAGAATACAGTGCTCTCAATGATCCAAACTGTTGGTACTCCAATCATTCAAATGATCTGAATTAGGGGAAAAAGTCGTGTAGCCAGAATTTTAAGAGAAAAATTATATTAATGAATCCAGTTTGGGAAAAACAGGATATCATCAACAAATTCAAAGGTAACATTTGATGATGTCACCCAATAAATAATTCCTAATTTGATAAAAAAAGACAAAAATCATGAGGCTACAAAGCTTTATCCAATATTTTAGCATGGAGTGGGTTGCAGAGAACAAATTCACATTGTAAATTGATGATGAAGTCATAAAGAGCATTTTAAAAATTGATAATGATAAATATAAAACTGAATATGGGGATTTTCAGAGTCAAGCTTGAAGCTGCGGCATCTCATTTTGACAAGTACGTAAAATAAGCAAACAGGAATGGTATACTGTGGTAAGCAAATACTTACACATCACATGAAGGATGAAAATGTTGAATTAGTAAAAAGAGAAAAATGATTCAAATAAGGGACACACACTTGTACTTGTGTATAAAGCTGGGGAGTTTGCATGTGTGTTGAATGTTCTAATCTCAAGAAATACCAGTCCCATTTGAGGAAATCTATATATAGTAGGTGCACATAAAATAAAGATGTTCACAGCCCCATAACATGAGATGTACCGAGTTACAGAATGTGTTAGGAAAAACAAATCTTGGTGTATATATTTAATAAAGATACAGTTTCAATTTCAAACACAAAAAAAGTACCAAAGTTGGCAATTGGGAAAATTTGCCACTCTTGTCAAGAACAATTTATTTGAAATTTGCATAAACATGCTCTTTTCTAGATATTTTTATGCAAATTTCATGAAGAGGAAAGGTAGAGAGAATTCTTATTCATAGGTGAATTGCCTTGCACTGACTTTGACAGTACATGATCATGCAACATTAGTTAAACTGTTTGATCAGTAGAGCAAAAATGCCATTGCACCCTTCATGAGTTTTAATATAATGCTTTGCAGTTTTTGAATAAAAAATTTTGCTTTGTTTTGTAGTACCGACATATTGAGGACAATTATATTTTATATTGTCTTAATTAATTTACTTGTCTATTTTACAATTCATGATGAGCAAATGAAATTAAAATTAACTGTTATGTTTTCTTTCTAATTATAGTAAATTCGTTTGTCCCCTTTTTAAAAAACTATAGAATTTATTGTCTTCTTATTCTGTTTTTTTAGATCTTATTCACATTTCAACGCATCTGAAAGGCCACTTTCTGCTAATCAGCATAGGCGACCAACAACTAGTCATGCTTTAAAAATGACAAGAATGACTTCAAAACCTCGATATAAGGTAAATGATGGAGTATAGTCAAATATGTAACACTTAGCAAATGGATAGTTTATTTTATGAGGAGTTACATTTCAGTAGATCTTTAAAGTGACCATCTTTTACTTGTTAAATCTTGTTATAAAGTAAATAACACAAAATACATCTTATGGAATTTGGAGAGTATTTTTTTATATCTGGTGTGTTTAGTGACTAATACATCCTAAAATGTTCTACACTCAAGTCATATAACTAATTTCTCATATAATTTCAATTTGCGTATTATCATAAATCAATTTGAAGAACAGTAAAAAAACTTCTATTAATCTCTATTAATCAATAAATCTAAAACTTCTATTAATCAATTGTGATATATTTATTGCAATATGTTTTTATAATGTTAACATCTGTAGCCAGTTTTGCACTGCACTGCTTAAATGTCTTGTTTGCTTTGAAAGGTTTTAAAATTAGACCCAGTATTTATACACATCGATATGTTTATATTTTTTCAGCATACAGTTAATGATGTAATACTTTATATTTTAAATACACACTAGAGTTCTATATAATAAGTGTATCATAATAGTGTATATATCTAATTTGCCTTTCTAGTTTCATTATGTTAGAAAGTTATCACTTCCCCTATGTGTCTATTGCTTTGTTACGTTGCAAAGTATATCATAGTCAATGCTTCAGTCCTATTTTGTTTGTCTTGTTTCATTACACTGTAAAGTGTATTGCGTATCCTATTTGTATTTCTTATTTCATTGTGCTGTTAAGTATTTATACATAAATCCATCCATTGGGCCCATTTTTCCTTGTTTCATTATATTGGAAGCATTCAAGTTATTGTAATATTTTTCAAACTAGTTGTGTAGCCTGTTATTTGACATGGGTATTATGGGTTTTATGGTATATCTTGCTGAAAAAATTATTAGCTCATCTGCTAGTTCTGCCGTTTGCATAGAAATAATGTACATTTTCACAAGAATCATTGACACTGAAAATCACTACTTGCTCTTCTTAATTTTGTACTTCCTCATGCATGCTGCATAAAGAGTACTGTTTTACCTTGTGTTACCATTCAAGTTGAAGCATTTTAGTATTCCCTTTTAACTATTGAAATTTTCACCGTGAATATTCCGTAGAACTATCTTCTGGAACTTTATTAATTTTTAAAACTGCATTTTCATATGAAAACAAATATTTTACTTCCATTCACTTCATGTAAGCTAAAACAATTATATAAATGAATGTATTCCCAAGACTGCTGAATGTATATGCTACACTTTTTAAAAGAAATATTTATTACTTCTAGAACAATTTCATGTCTCATATTTTAGATTAATCACTTCAAATTATAATGTTTACTTCAAATCTATTTTTCCTTAGAGTGAAAATATTACGGTTGTTGACTTAGCTATGCCACGCAAAAGAACATGTGACCATGAGCCTCGATCTATGGTTGATCCATATATTAAAGAAGCCATTGAAGAAGTTCTTGCTGATGATGTAGTGTCTGTGTAGGTATTTTTATGATAAAGTAGATACAGTCAACTCTAATTAAACTGTCATCTTTTGTTTTACATATTTTTTGGTGGTAAGCAAGTGTGGTGGTTTACAAAGGGAATTTAAAATTTATCTTTCGAAATGAATGCTATGAATATATTTACTTTTAAGAAAAGCACATTGAAAGTAATTTTCCATCAAAGTTATCTGTTTTTATTCAAAGGGAAGCAAATGAACTTAAAAATATGATTGAATGAATAAGCGTACCTTTTATTAATTATCCAGAACTTATAAAATTACGCAAAGTATTCTGCCTTTGATTTCTCACATGAAATGGACCTACACATTTTTCCAAATGTAACACAATACCCATAGTCTCTGTGTCAGTTTCATTCTGCTTCTCAAAATAATGCTTCAGTTTATAAATGTAATTTGGGCTTCTTTATTTGACACATCGTTTTTCACAATTTCTTTAGTTTCAGACTTCTTCCTTTTTCTGACCAGTGAGTTGGTTGGAGAAAATTTATGGTAGATAGGACTTCATTGTTTTATTATGCATAGGCCGATGTGATTGCATCCCTTTGTGGCAACCAAAGGAAAATCACCTAGCTTTAAAAATATTTTTTAATCAAAGCTTCGTTGGTCTTATACGTGATCCTTTATGAAAGCACACACTGTCATGAAAGGTTTAGTTCAAGTTGAAAAAGAAAACGATTCAGTCTCTTATCACTATGCTCACAAGTTTTTCACAATATGCTCTCAGAAACCTTCAAAAGTTTTAGTAAGGTCTTTGAAGAGACTGCCAATATCTTGTTCAGTTCAAAATAATGCACTGTGCTGCTTTGATTGAAATACCCCATTTTAATCCTTTTTATACAGAAAGGTTCGGGTAGGATATCGAGTCTGTGCCATGCACAATGATATAGAAGTGCCATTCACAATGATATGGAAGTGGTTTTTAATTTGGCTTGATGTATTATCTGTTTCACTACAAAGTAAAAAAGATGATCCACTGATATTTGGAACTTCACTTTCAGAAGTCATTGGCTGTTTGAATACCCAGTTCTATAATAGAAAAATCCACTTTTTTCTAAAAAATGAACAGCTAATGGCGGTGATGGAGGGGGCAGTTTTTCAAGGGAATTTTACGTCGGAATGCATTGTAGCAAATCCATTTTCTCCTCAAACTGGCGAACAAAGAGAGTGACGGTTTAATAAGGGTCGACTGTAGTCATAAAAATTTATGGACATAGTTTCAAAATAAGGAGCTATCAAATAAATTGAAAACAACCTCTGAAACCTCCAAAATATATTGTTAAAAATGAAGAGTTCAAGGATAAAAAAGTCTGGTCTTGATAAATCAAGTCAATTTTCTCTTTAATTAGATAAGTATTTTTATTTCATTTACCCTTTGGCTCAGGTCATTGTTTCCTGAGTGAAAAGCATATAAATTGGAATGTCTGTTTACTAGTACACAAATCAGAACCGATTTTCCAAACTTAAATTTTTTCTCTTTTACAAGTTGAGAGTTGACTTTTTTACAATCAGGCCAATATGGTATTTAGTGCTCATAAAATTCACTCCTTTGTAGTGCCTAGCCTATCCAAAGCAGTTTTTCCAAATAGGTAAAATTGGCATGCCAATTCTACCAGGTGCATAATTTTGGCCACCACAACTTAAGTTCAGGGTCAAAGTTCAGGCATTACTTTAAAAAATAAAATACTTGATTGTTTATTAAAGTATGAGAGAATATTTTGGATTAGTAGACAGCTTTGCAAAGACAAATTCCAAATCAAATTTTTGAAGTAAAATATCATGTTTATTTATAAAAACCTAAACTTGGAGGTGGGGGGGGGGGTAATGGAATTTCTAACAGAATGAAAATTTTACTGTTGATTTTAGTAAATATTAGAATGTTGGCTGTATATTATAAATGAAATTATGAGGGTACACCCAAGATTAAAATTTTTTAATTAAATTGAAGTTCTCAAGTATTTAAAAAAGGCACCTAAAGTATCTCACTGTTTTCTTATTCACAAGGTAAAAATAATTAATTTCTAACAGAATGGAAATTTTCTCATTGATGTTAGTAAATATTAGAATGTTGGCTGTATATTTAACAAAAAATTGCAAGGGTACAGCCCTATCCCTAGAAAGTAAGAGTAAAAATCTTTAATTAAATTGAAGTTTTAAAACGATGTTATGAATTTTTGGGGCAACCCGCTGTTCTGGGGTTTAAAATATCAGGTTGTAACAAAAGTTTTCTGCCAAATCTGCTTGAAAAGCTAACTTCTAACTCCTTAGATAACTGTCAAGTGGCTAATTACCGATCTTCTTCCACAAGTTCTTGAAGGCTGGCCTCATCAACATCAACAGTCCATTCACAGCTCTCTGCTTCCTGAATGTCATTGTCCTTGTTTTTGAACTATCGGTACTGAACCTCCACAGTGTCACATGATACAATAATAGTACTTAAAGGTATACACATAATTCGTTGATATTCTGTAGCTGACTTTTTGCAACAGAACTGGAAGTAAATGATGGTTCTAATTTGCTAGAGTGATAGCTCCATTTTAGACACCTTGTACTTAATGATAACTATATTTTTTTACAGATTTCACAACACAGTGTTATAAAGTAAGTCTTTCTTTCAAATGCCAAAAATCGTTTGACATTTATGAGCAAATACGTCAACGCAAACTGTGTGCTGACGATGTTTGTGGTGGCAGGAAACTTTTGTTACAACCTAATAGTTTAAAATTCATATTCTACATCTCAAATAGTTAAATTTTGCTTTTTGTTGCATCAAAATCAGTCAACTAGAATGTGAGATATGGAGTTTGGGGTTTTCCAATTGGTTTGTCTAACATTTTCTAGAAATCTCTAAAAATATGGATTCTAGGCCTTCTGTAACCTCACTTTTAGGGACTTATTTTTTGTGCCAAATTTTGCAATATTTCACCAAAAGTCGTCAGGTTTGGCAATATTTTGGTCATTTGGTGCAATTTTCCCAATGAGGCTTGTAAAGTTAGTTTTTCTGCATAAAGATGCATAATAGCCTAATATTACTCTTCTATTATGCAATCAAAATTGAGCTTGTTCTAGTACATTCCAGAGATGGTTGGTTCACTCTGGTACCTTCCGCAGTATTTGTTGAAGACTATAAAAGCGGCAAGCTCTCCCAGTCACAGACCAAAGAATTTGAGTTCTGTTTTCACTGAGCATTCGTTGAGTGTGTTATCGAGCTTCCAATGAGTACACTTCTTTGGTCTGTGAACGATGCTATAGTTTGCTTGCTTTTTGAAGCCTTGTTTTAAAGTGCTGTGTGTAAATTCTTTATTGCTGAGTCTTCAGAGACTGTATATTTGCCTGTGAATGTGTTTTATTTAGTGTGAGAAATACAGCTTTTGTGAAAGCTTCTGTATAATGTGGACTGTTAAAAGCATATTACTGGCTGATTGTGCTTGTGAATTTTGTACAGCTGATTGTTCGACAAAGTTCTAAAAGCAATAAAGTTTGTGTTCCATCCTGGTAAGTGGACTCTTTTCTAGAACTTTCTACACCTACTAGACTTTAGAACAATGAACCCAGGAATTAGCAGAGTTTTCTGCAACATTTGGTGTAAGGAGTGGGGTGCTAAAGAAGGACTTTAATTTTCTAGTGAATGGTGTGGACCAGAAAAATGGAAGAACAATTCTAACAAAAGCTCATAGATATGTTGAGGGAGATAAAATCCGGACTTGAAGAGATGAAAACAGAGTTGAAAACTGCATGAGAAGAGAATGTCGACACTAGAAGAAAGTCAAGCAGGAATTACGTGAAGAATTTGAGAATAAAATTGAGAGGAAAAACTGGACTCTAGTGAAGCTGGGAAACTTACCTGAAAACATCAAGTTGTTGTCACACCGCCTTACAGTTAAACTAACGATCTATGATGGAAAGACTACCTGGGAAACGTACAAGACCCAATTTTTAATTATCGCCAAAGCCAATGGTTGGGACGAGTCTGAGAAAGCGAACCAACTGGCCACTTCCTTTAGCGGAGATGCAATTAACGTATTGCAAACCATTAAAGCGATGATGATAGAAGATTTTGATGCCCTTGCCAGTGCCTTGGAGCTGGAATTCAGAGAGAAGTGCCAGAAAGAGTTATAACAGAATGCAACCTAAGTCAAGGATGCAAAGACCTGGCAAGATCCTTCAAGAGCTGGCTTTGGACATAGATAGGCTGTGTAATCTAGCCTATGGCAGTTATCCTGATAATGTGCCAGAAGTTGCTTTACAAAATTTTATTGAAGGCACTCGGGACTCTGAAATTCAGAAAGCATTGATCTTGATGGATAGTAAGGATCTCAGGTTCGCTCTCATATTCGCTATGAAGTTGGAAGCAGCTCAGTCGGCCGTGAGTAAAGAGCACCATACTGTTAGAGCTGTGTCGTTCCAGGAGCCTACAGATGGAGAAATTAGTTAATAAATTAAACAGCCTCAAAGATCTTATGGAATGACAAGTACAGTCAAGAGCCAAGGAAAACTAAATGTTGGAGGTGCAGAGGCAAGGGACATTTACAAAAATACTGTGATGAACAAAAGTACTGTCATTGTGAAGGTCGCAGATATCAGTACACCAGAAAAGACCATGATGGAAGACTGGATAGAGACAACCTTGTGGAATGGAGGTTTCGGGATATTTAAAAGCCTCATTTGAAAGTCTTACAGATTTCATCAGTGAATGGCGGCAGTAATGGACTATTTGTAATCGGATACGTAAATGGTTCTCCATGCCACATGGTGATTGATACTGGAGCAAACGTAACTATCATAAGGATAGATCTGGCCAAGAAATTAAATTTAAAGACTATCTGGACTTTGCCCTCCAGACTGTGACAGGTGACAAGATTGAAGTGGGCGGTAAGGTGCGAATAGAAATCATGTTTGGAAATGCTACAAAATTTTTTTAAAAATAGCTAAAGTATCTCACGGTTCTCTTATTCACAAGGGAAAAATAATTAAAATTTGCTAGATTTATTTCTACTGAAGAGTATGTTTTGCTTATTGATATTATCAGAAATTTGTACTTGAATTATGAATCAATGGCAGATGTAAATTGATCCCAAGAAACCATATTTTTTCTTCCCGAAAATTCCTGAATCTATATACTTGGATATGAGTATCAACCCAGGAAAGATGTTTGAAGTGTGCATCATATCAAAAGATGTTTGAAGTATGCATGAATAATTAAAAAATTAATTTAAAAAATCACTCCATGCTGTTTATCAGCAGTTGCTATTCTATAACTTATCTAAATTTGTATTGCATTTAAAACTTTTTAGATTATTGGATACATATTTTCTAAAATGTTCTTTTTTCTTTTCTGATTCATTGCCTTAATTTAGGAGCTCTATTCGTCAACAAGAAAATGTTGATATTCCCCAAAGAAGTGTTCGCAGATCTGGGTATAACTATTATTTTCTTTCTGCATGCTTCATAAGATAAATCTTATTCTACTTGAATCATTTGAGCATTATTATTATGAAGTTTTTGTGTATGCATATATATATAAAAAGATTAAACATTTTTTTTTATTGTTGTGAGCTTTTTAAAATGTAAAGTTCATTCAGTGGAATGTAAATATTGAAGCATGACAAGCAAGCTTTTAAAGTATGAATAAGAAATTTAAATGATTTTTAAATAGATAGTTGTAGGGGGGGGACAGATGAGATTTTAATTAAAGCTCTAAAATATAATTGATAATGTTTCAATTTAGGGCCCGATTCAAACGAAACAGAGTTCTATCATTTTCCGTTGCGATCGCGGAAATTTTCGACTGATCCCTATGTTTCCTATTCAAGTGAAACCTGTCTATCACTTTTGGATCACGTGACACTGCGATCGGTGTTTTGCTATCGCTTTTTCAAAAGCGATCGTTTTCGAGAACATGGCGGATGGTTGATAAGAAGATTACAACAACAACGAAGACTCGTTATTTAAAATTACGAAGCAATCCGTAGGAATTATCAGACAGGGAATTCTGCAAAAGATTTAGGTCTGCGGAAAGCTGAATTTTCTCGCAGAACAGAATTTCTGTAGGGTTTATTTTCTGTCGGCCTTCGAGTTCCACTCTAGCAGACACTACGATGCAAGCGCCATCTATGGTCCTTATTTTAAATCGTTTATTGCTCGTTAAACTTGATGTTTAAAACAGCGCGAAAAAATACATGAATAATTTCTCGAATAATGATCGAATAATTTCTCGCTAAAATAAGCATCCTAGCAACCCTCCTAAACAAATACAAATATTCATACCACTATATTAAGGATGTCTTTAATTGTTAATTATATATCAGAACATAAAATATATAGTAATTCTACCCCTCCATTATAATTATAAACAGCTTCTCTGCTACTGAAAAATAAAATGTAGTAGGCAAACTAGAGAACAATTATTATTCGATAATTCGAACAATTCGACATGATAATTATGACGAACAATACTATTATTAATAATTTTCTAAAAAAATCTTCATAAATTAAAAATGTATTTCCATGATTATAAACATACAAAAAATATTAACCTAAACCAGTTAAAATTTTAAAACATTAACCTACAATACTGTTGGGGAAAAAAATTAAGACACAGCCTGTTGTCCGTTGCAGCTCAAACATAAATAAATAAACAGTTAGTCGTCGCCATTAAGTTAAAAGTTTTTTCCAGAGAAAGATGCGATTTTTTTATTGGTTAACAGCGACTTTCTACATCACCGGAAGTTGCGTTTTCACTCTGTGGCGATAAAGTTTCGATCTAGCAAACCTGTAAGTTTGATCGCCTATTTTGTTTCACTTTGAATACACTTTTGTGATCGCTTGTAAAAGCGATCGAACATCCAGAGAGAAAACGATCATTTTGGAGACGACCGATCGCGTTTCGTTTGAATCGGGCCCTTAAGCTAATGCTGTGATGTATTATACGGTTTGCGCCAGTAAAATTACTTTGTCAAACTATTAAATTACACTATTATAATTTTTATGTTAAACTTTTTCTAAATATTTAGTGCATGGGTTTTATTTATTCCCAATTTTAATAATTAGATCTTTGCTATTAAAAAAGCCAAAATAAAAATTTTTGCTTTACTTTTAATTATTCAATATATAAGAAATCATTTGTTAAAGTATTAGAATATTTACTAATAAAGATTTTATTACACTTTTACACTCAGAATGTGAACTTCTAATTCTTGAGTTTGCTGTGTCAAACTTTGTATGTAAAATTTACCGCTCTTAGAAATCTTGATCTAAAGGAAAAAAAGGTGTAAAATTTGATTCTTCTTCTTAATCATCTTTGTTTGTAGTGAATTTCTAAATGCATTTTTCCTAAAAAGTGTGTCCATTTGGATTTATCTACATTTAGTGTTCATGCCTTTTGTTTCAACAATGCAATGATTTTATGATCCATCTTCTGTACATGAACATTCTGTACATTGCTCAACTTCAATGCAAACTTGATCTTGTACAGCATCTAAAGACCATTGTTAAGAAGCAGCATTAGGTGTAGTAAAGAAATATCTTTAATACATCTTTGCCATGATAGGAGTGAATTTAAGATGAGAATGAACCTGTAAAGGTTACATATTTAGTTTTATTATAATACAGGCAAATTAAGATTGAATAAAATCTGAAAATGTAAAGAATTATATTTTAAACATTCAGTTACAAACAGATAAACTTTATTATGATACTAGTAAGTTCTCATTTTGACTATAACATTGTGACTGTAACATTTTGATAATAGCAAAGCTACTAAATTTCCCAGTTTTGATGAAACACAGGTGATAGTTGTATTCTATTTTTTTAAAAATTAAATATAAAATCTTAACTAGGAAGCTGAAAGATTTATATCGTAAATTGGGCTAATGTTAAATAAAAAGATAATATTGAGTTCCTGCTGAAAATTAACTTTTCTCTCTTCTGAATTTTAGCATGTGACAGCATTTTTAGATATTATCTATATTTGTATGTAGACAATCATGTTTATATTTTTATAGATATCATGATTATATTTGTATAAGAAATGTTACTTTACAGAAATATCATGCTTTTTGATAAAATTTTACCTGTGATATATTAAATTAGTAGTAAAACCTATCTTTGGGGGAAATATATGAAAAAATTAATATTTTTATGCTTCAAACGGCATAAGAACTTCGCTTGAATTAAAAAAAGTAACATTATTTATTACATTTGGTTTAAATAAAGACATAAAATGAAGTTTGTCAATTCCTTGACAAATAAAGTGATAAAATTCTTGATCAAATCTTAATGCTCTGCAGGCTAAAAAACATGTACAAACACATTGCTGAATGCAGAATTAGTAACACACCTTAAATCCCTCTACAATTAGGGGAAGTGATTAGAATGATTTTTAAGCAGTGAAATTATGATAATTTTATAAGGATTGTAAAAGTAATCATTTTATAAAGCTAATATATTAACTGTAGCCATAACATTAATCATTTTCCCACCCTAGTTCTAGTACCCCAAGTGGCCTAAGAAGATCAAGAGATGAAGATGAGTATCCTGTACCTAGAGGTCTTGTTCCCAAAAGTAAATCTTGCAAATTAAAAACAATAGTTTGTAAAATGTGATGTATTAATACAAAATTAATTTATTCTCTTTTGTGATATGAGAATTTTAGATAATGTGCTTGCAATGCTATCATAATTTCACAGTTTTTGCAACTCGGGTATTAATATCTGTTATCAGATAGAATGAGTACTTGCAATCTGTTGCACATTTTACTTCATTTACTTGCTTTAGGAAGATATTTATACATTCATTGTCAGTCTTATGTTTAAAAATGGTCCATGGCTGATTTTTTTAAGACATATTTATTTATTTATTTGTTTTAAGAACAATGTAAAACAGTGTGATATGTATTGTATGTTATGAACCGTTGTGAATCGTTTTTATTTAAGCAAGAATGTGCTGTTGCACATTGTTTTGTATAGACTTTTTTATAATCAAGACTGTGTCCAGTTCTCGAAACTTATGTACAAACGTACAGCTCTACGAACTACTCTACTAAATGTGTTGACATGATCACACAATTTTTTATGTGCCTTTCAATTGTCAGTTGTCTAAAATTTCAAATGGTTTTGAAATCTTCTGCTTGCTGAATTTGGATTTATCAACTTGCTTTATTCTTGAAAGCTGTCATCTAATCAAATATATTTCATGAATGCTTTACCTTGAACCACATGGATGGCTTGTGTTAGATCATTATTCTTCAATAATTTTATTCTATTTATTTTTTTAACACATAATGGAACACAAATTTAATAATTCTATAGAAAGAAACAGTACGTAAATTAATACACATTTTACATAAATCTTCTACTTTAATCCAAATTTGCATTGTAACAATTAACTCATACCTCATATATAATACCATATAGGCATCAACATTGCAGCTTTTTAAAATTATAAACATTTAAAGTACCAGTGTTTCTTAGGATTAGTAAAAAATATTTTACAACAGAACTTAAATTTAAAATAAGGATTTTTCTGTATTATAAATAATAAATTAAACAAAGTACTATTTACATTTTTTAAAGCAAATAAAAGAAAACCAATAGTTTAATACTGTAAAAGTCTGTCAGCCTAATTAAGGAAATAATTGATACTGTGTTTGGCATGAGATGCAACATTACAGCCTCCCAAGCTTACAACTGTAAAAAGATTCCTAAAGTGAATATATTGTAATCTGTATATTAGTATTAATTGTAAAATTTTCTCTTCATTCTATTAATTTATGTATTTTTAAAATAAATCTGTTAGGAATGGCAAATGTAACATTAATTATGAAATCATTTAGTACTTTACCTCCCCTCAAATTTTGTAACAAGTGTTACATTATTAACCCTTTCTGGGTGGGCAATGCATATAGGTGGTCAATGGAAACTTGCCACAAAGGACAACAAATACTGGTATGTGATGAGAATCATTTTGTCACAGAGTACGGCTGCTGTGTATGCATGTTTTGAAGTGGAACGTTTTACATTTTCGATAACAGATGATACAACTTTCCATTAACAGTCTTCAAGGATCATTATGTGTTTTTGTTTCGGAACTGACCATCAGAAATACTTTTTTTATGCTTTGGCTTTAGGGTGATGTCTAAGCATGTGTTTCAGTAATATAAATAAAAATGCACATGTGAAGGTTTGTTGTCACTCTTGATTTCTCTCAGTTTTGTAATCGGAGGTATCTATTTTTATTTACATTTCCGACATGGGGCATGTTAGTTCTACAGTATTATTTTCATATGTTTGGTGTTAGAAAATTGGAATTTAACAGCAAGAAGAGGGCTAAAGAATTGTGGTACTAGTGTGGCACTATGTATAGTAGTACTGGAGTTGAAGAATCAGGACATAGAGATCAGAAGACAGACAAAAATATAGTGAAGCCAATTTACATATTTGACTGTAATAAAAATATGAGCTAGGCAAAGCGTCCTTGATGCACTGCCCAGCTTGTGGGAAAACCATAAAACGATACATTTATTATTGATACAATGAAATTATTTTTTTATTTTTAGACATGCATTACTAAATGCTCATATATTATTTGACAACAAGTAATGACATACGAGTAATTGTCATACTGGGGGAAAATACCATGCTCTACAATTCAGGTTAAATCTTGTAGAAGAAATTGTGCAAAAATATTTTCTATAATAAGCATGCCCCTCTCACCCTAGTCGTAAAACATTTGCATTGCTTTTCCTGGAAGACATTTCCCCAAAATTATGCTCGAAAACTGGAATAAAAGACTAAAGCACAAAATTGCTAATTTTTGTTCAATATCTCTCAATTCTAATATTGCAATTACTTATGAGTATAAACAAACTGCAATATATATATTTATACACTCTTCATGACACTTAAAATAACTGTGGAACACAATGTGATTTTAAAGATTTTCATCTAATTTAGCCTTAGCATTAAAATCTGCCATCCTCCATGCTTTTTGCTCCGGCTATAACATCTGCAAAATTCAGCACCCATCCAGAAAGGGTTAATGTCTAGTTTTGCTTCTCAGAAAAATCATAATCAATGTTAAGTGCTTGCAAATATTGGACTTTTAACAAAAGTACTTTCAGTTACATAATGATTGAAGCCAGATAAAGTTCCTTTTCATAGTATTAAAGAATAAGTTTCCCTGTCATATCCTAGGTTCATTATTTTACATAACATCTGTAATACTCTATTTTTAGGTAGCTACAACAAGTAGTTTAAAGTGTAGCGATTTAAAGAAAAGTATAATGCCATAACCTTTAGATTGGCTAAAGTGTTAAAGAAGAAAAAAAGGCGCCAGTGAAATTTAATTATCATTTTGCAATTCATATTACTTATCCAGACATAACAAATTAATAGAAGCATGTGTTCATATACATTGCATAAGATTTTACTGTTAAATTATTTTTTCACTGCAGTCAAAAATATTGAAACATTGTCTATGTTAATCTGAATAGGAAATTTTTCCAGTAATGTACCATGTGTACAAATATTTTAAAATTCATTAGTTTATAGTCATTGATATTTCATGATGGAAAGGTCTATCTTGAACAAAACTTTCACATTTCATAGCTATTTATTTAAATATTCAAAAATTAAGTTAAAGCCACACATTTTTTCAATAAGTATATGTTTATTCCAAGAATCTTAGTTTAAGTTTGCTGATTTATTTAAATAGTTGTACCATGTGTACAAATATTTTAAAATTCATTAGTTTATGGTCATTGATATTTCATGATGGAAAGGTCTATCTTGAACAAAACTTTCACATTTCGTAGCTATTTATTTAAATATTCAAAAATTAAGTTAAAGCCACACATTTTTTCAATAATTATATGTTTATTCCAAGAATCTTAGTTTAAGTTTGCTGATTTATTTAATTTACGTCTCAGAACCTCATAAGATTTGTTTTACAGTTGTTTATCTTATTTTGGATCTTTGCTGGTGTAAATTTATTTGTAGTCTTGACTCTGAAATCATGGCATCTGACCTTGGAAGAGGTCATTCCTGGCAAGGAATCATGGATTAATCAATACCGTATGCCAAAGCTTGATTGGCTATAAATCCCGTTCACCAAGTGGGTGGATTTCTGGTGAGCATCAGGGTTTTATAAACCCAATTCTCCAAGTGGGTAGATTTCTGATGAGCATCAGGGTTGCCATGCTATGTGAATGCTAAGGTGCCGATTATGGATAATTTATTTGGTTGTGCTTCTTTCTTATTAACAATTCTATTACTGAGTATTCCCAATTGAATCTTTCAAAACCATGTGGCTTGAATGCCTTAATTTCAGAGTTGAACTACAGTAATTTTGATGTTATTTTTCATGGGTAGATGAGGGGGAAAATAGTTATTTGTTATGCTTTCTGAATACTCACTATACTGTTCTTACATATACTGTCACCATTGTACTGACTTTGACCCCATCTTAACCTTCCTACCCTCCTCTTCCCACTTCATGGCCGTAGAGGTACATATATTTCCAGGTGTTAATCAACTTTATGCAGGGAGGTACTGATCGACAGCACTTAAAGTCTGCAATCCCTAACTACACTCACAAGATACAAGATAGAAGCAAGATGCTTGTCAGTTCTTCACAGTCTGTAACTGTATACACAAACTGTATTTTCCCTCCCGTAATTCTTTAAGATACACCTGTTAATGCTAAAAATATGTGAAGTACAGTAACTAAAGAGGTATGGTTTTTGCACCTTTTAGTTTAAAACAATTTTTGTTAAAATACATATTCTTCCTTAAAGGTTTTATCTTTGCTCACTTTGCAGTTTTGTTGCGAATTTGATTTCAAAATAATTTTAAATTATGATTTTTTCCCATGTAGAATAAAAAATGCTGCTTCATATTTTCTGCTCCTAATACTGTTATATCCAGATATCCATGTTTATAATTTTCAGAATATTAGGCTGTAGTAGATAAGTATGCAAAAGTTTCCTGAAGGGACAATTTTTACCAAGGGACAATAGATTTATCAAATTTACTAGGAAACCTCCCCAGATTGAAATATAATGAATTTAATTCAGTCATAAAAGAAACCTGATGTGTATAAATTAGCGGCCATCTTCCCAGATTAATGTTAAAATATAATTAATAACAATGGGTCTGGGTTGACAGAAGACTTTATTGAAATTTGGCACTTCCTAATATCTTTCATGAATATGTTTTAAGAAGATGTTTGTACTAAGCATTCTTTATTTGCTACTAAATCTGTTCCATTTACCTTCTCATACTTTTGCAAAACTTTGACAATTCAATTCTTGAGACATATTTCGTATTCTGTGTATAGAAACAAATTCTTATTCTCTGCATAAATGATGTCATATTTTTCATGAAAAATTCCTTGTAAAACATAAAAACAACATTAAACATATTTATCATTTACTCCACGATAGCCTTACACTGCTATAAAACAGAATACAGTTTTCAAAATAAAAATAAATGCCTCTCTTATGCAAATTGTCAAGTGATTATACAAATGAGAAAAAAAAAATGTTTTCTGCTGTGTGTGACTTTCAGAAATTAAAATAATATAAAACTTCAATTTAACTAATAAAAAAACAACGACGGCAGATACTTCAAAATCTAACATATTGAAATCTAGCACATTAAAACAAACACTGTATACAAATATTTCTGAGTATAAATATTCATTGTGTGAGCTCATCAATTTTTTTGACAAACTAGCTTTTTTTGCCAAGTACTTGCCAAAAAGTTTACAATTGGCATGGTTTTAAGTACTTTTTAACATTTCATTTCTTAATTTCTACAGGGAGATAGCTGTTATCTTTCATGGATTAGGTTTCTTAAAGTAGTTTATGTGACTAAATTAAATTCATCACATTTCGTGATTGAGCTCCAAGGAGGTTTCTTTGTTACTTTTTTGAAATGAAGCAGTTTGAAATATCAGTTAAGTTTAATTTTTTTTAAAAACTTTTTTGGGGAAACAGCGTATAAATTTGACAATGTTAAGCACAAGTAACTTTTTCAGTTAATTGAAAGAGAAAAGTATTACTGTTTTGTTCTTTAAAAGACATATTCAGTTATTTGTGTTTGACAGTATTATAGGTATCTTATGTGCTGTGAACTTTTGCATAAATTAAGATTAATTTTTTTTAATTAATGTATTTATTAATTTAATTAGGAAATGGCTGAAGAATCAATATAAGATATTTATTGCAGGATATTAATTTATTTAAGAACTTCTACTTGTTTTGGGATCAAATAAAAATTACTTTCTGTTCATATAAATTTATTTTATTTGTTTTATATTTCACTGTATTAGGCATGTATATTTTTATGTTTTGTTACTTATTGTATTTTCATAACAGAAGATGAAAGAAGAAGTTATTGTCCTTGCAGTTAAAAGGAAAAATATCATGCATTGTATTAACAGTTTTACTACGTAAGAAGTTGCTTTATTCTTTAGATTTTAAGGAATTTTTATTTCAGTATTATTTGTGACATTTTTAATTTTATGCTTTTCATTTTACTTTTCAACTAGTGTAACTTCTTTCCTTATTAAGTGATTATTTATTCTAAGTATATTTCTGATGAGCATTATTGTTATTCATTATATTATCTATATTTTTATAACTATAAATAAAACAATTAAGTACTTAATTGTTTTATTTATACGTGAATATACGTAAAATAATCTAAGGACTTCCTTGAAGATTAATCTTGACTTCTCAAGCAAAGTTATTATTCAAGTAGTAAATGATAAGTTATTTCTCAGTTTTGAAACTTTTCTCTTTCATTTCTATTATGACTATAAAAATATCACCAAACTTGTTAAATTTTTTTAAGGTGATGTTTCAATACACACAACTAAATATGTATTGAAACTTAAGCAAACATTTCGATTATACATATAGATGTGTCTTTGTATTATATGTATTTTCTCTCCTCAAAAGACAAGTCTTTTATATTTATTTCACTTGAGTATTTATATGTTCTGCTAGCTGTGATAACTTTTTATTTAAAAGATTGTGTGTTTAAATTATTACATATTTGAACAAAATTTAAAATGCATTTAAAAAATAAAAACTCTCAAATTTTCTACAACTGAGGTTTATTTTCACTGTTACGCTAATTAAACTTTCATATTTTTCATATCAGAAAAAGAGAGAACACTTTGGGGTAATAAGTGTTAAATCATTCTAAATTCTAACATAAAATGATTTAAATGGAACAATGCACACACACACACACATATGTATAACAAGGGATTTTTGGCAATGAAATATAAAACTGAAGTTTGAGTGCACTTGCTTACCAAGAAATTTCATGCTTTATACATGTTCTTGTATAGGTTTTTTTTTTTTTTCCAGCTAATATAAATATTTTTATATTAGACATTGTTTTCCCTTTGTTTCCTGGTACGATTTTTGCACCTGTTAGTTTAAAAATGTTTTTATAAAATATATATTCTTGCTGTAAGAGCTTAACATTTCTCACTTTTATTTTATTTTATTTTTTGTTTGTCGCACTAACAGGTGTACGATTTTTGCACCTGTTAGTTTAAAAATGTTTTTATAAAATATATATTCTTGCTGTAAGAGCTTAACATTTCTCACTTTTATTTTATTTTATTTTTTGTTTGTCGCATGCATTAGCAAATAATTTATTGTATTCGAAGACATTTAGAGTATTGTCTCCTTCCAAAAAAGCATTTCTTTCCTTGTCTTTCTTTTTCTAGCCAATAATTTATTTACATTTATATTTATTGTGTATAATTCTATTCTTACTTCATGATTTTGCATAGATCATTTTAATAAAAAATATTTTTATGTTTTATTTTTGAGAATTAAGACAGTGTATTATACTTCAGTTATTCTTCTTACTAAAACATATCTATTTTTTGTGTTTTTAAATATCTTTTATATCGAAAATTATTTTCTGCTTAGCAAGCATTAATTATGGGATTACTTGGACAATTTGAAATTACATATTGCTGATATATAATTGTGTGTGTGTGTGTGTGTGCATATAACTTATTCGCTTGAAAAAATGTATGCTGTAACTGTATGAAGCATAAGCCACTCTATTAAATTTTTAAATATATTTTCACACCTGTATAAATTTATTAAAATTTGCACTTAAAAATAAGAAACCTTCAATGAAAGTTATGCACACTTGTAATTTTCTGATTTCTGTATGAAACTAAGTATGAATTTAAAGTAAATAAAAAACTTTGTAAGAAACACACATAAGATGTTGCAGGTAAGTAGATACGTACGTTTTGACCAAAAATGTTTGGTCGAAACGTACGTATCTACTTACCTGCAACATCTTATGTGTGTTTCTTACAAAGTTTTTTTATTTACTTTATCGTTTAACATCAGTATTTTGAGTGTTTTTTCCATAAGTTTGAATTTGTTTTATTTTGGTGTAATTTTATTGTTTTTTAAACGTAATTGTATATACATCATGCAGGTGCTTCTAGTATATATCATGTAAACATTTTTGTCACTTTGTTATTTATATGACAATCCTAATGTTACACTTTTATATTTCTTTTTTTTCTGTTTTTGTTTCCTTTTAAAATTATTTTGACAAATAACGTTTTATCATTTAAATTAGTGATGCACCAAGTAACACTTTACATAGTACTGGCTTGAGTACTAAGGACTCTTAGTAAAAATCACTGATGTATAAATAAAAAATTTTGCACTTCTTAAATTGAAAACTTGGAATTTAAACATGTAATCATATGTTTCAAATTAACCTACTTCATCTGGATTTTTAATTAACTATGCTCTTTATTTTTAATGACAGTTTTATAAATTAATAAAACTAGTATTATTAAAAAATGTGAAATTTGCACAGGTATAGTGTATAACAATGCTATTTCAATTTTATTAATTTAGTTGATGTATAATTTTTTAATCATAATCTTTTCTCACAAGTTGTTGTCTTGATTTTATTAGTATAAATATATAGATGGCTTTTCTATTTTCAGTTACTTTACATTAGGATTCTTCTCCCTTTTTTTGTTTGAGTATTGTGCAGATATATTCACGGTTGCTTCTTAAATTTTGTAAGCCCCTGAGATTTATATGAGGTTGAGAACTATTTAGGGATCCCTTAGTTTTTGTGAATTGTTACATATATTATTTATGTTGCTTAATGTTTTTACAGATCAGTTAGTGTAAATTCTTTGAATTCAATAATGTTTAAAAAGGATGAAATTCTCACAGCTATTCAGTATGAGTTGTGTACTTAGTCAAAATTTTTCTTGAGTACCAACTAATGTACTGAATGTCTTGAGTACCAACTAATGTTCAGTACATCTCTAATTTAAAACATATTTAAATGATGGTGACAGTCTTGTATTATTACTGTGATATATTTGTTTGATTTCATTAATTATCTAGTCAGATTATTTTTTCTGAAATATAGGCATTCAGACCATTTCTTAAGAGAGTTTGCTCAAAGTCTTGCCTCTAACCTATAACCTTGGAGATTTGCAGCCATTTTGTGTGTTAGTTTTTAGGTAATCTTTCCCTCCACCTGAATTAATAGGTTTCCTGCTTCTGATCAAAATCGTGTGTCTTCTTGGTTACTAGGACAGAGAAATAGGAACATAATTACCTTGAACAAACTCTCTAAGGAAAAAAAAGAATTTTAAAATGGGAGAATAACATTTTTTCTTATATTTCAATTTACAGGTTGCAATAAACTAATATTTAAAGGATACTATATTGAGAGAAAGAGGTTTTTCACAAAGTCTTGTAACATTACTTACTTTCATATCATATCACTTAATTCCATGGACAGCTGTAACTCATCTGTAATGTTCTGTCAATAAAACCTAGTCAGTTTTGTGTCATTTTATACTTTCATGCTCTTCTTTATTTATGCAGTGAGTTTTAGTTTGTTTGGGAATGATATCGGATTCATTGTTAAAGAATACCCCCAGATAATTAAAATGTATATTTTTGTTTAAATTACATTCAGTCAATCATTTGTATTGTTTTATATGTATATTCCTCTTAGTATAATCACTTTAATATGAATATCAAATTTTCTTTAACCTGTTCACACTCACTTTTGTGAAGATGCAGTGACCAAAACTTTCTACATACAATGTTTCTTTCCCACATACAAAGTGTTGAGAAAAAAGGGCACTGCTAGGGGTATTCCTCCACAACTTGCCATTATAATAAACCTTTGTTTAAATATCAAATGTTCTTGAATTTGCTATTTGCCTCATCCAAATTTTTGGCTGCAATGTGTGTATGTTTTTGCCCACTGATGATAATGGGTGCCAGTGGAGAGAAGTATTAGTAGATACATGAGATTTTTACTCTTGCATATGTGGAGAGTAAAATATGAGGAGGTTATGTTATACAGGTTAAGTAAAAACTTGGTAAAATTTCATGATTTGTGTCAGTGCTCATGGCACTATTGCCGCTATGAAAGTCCTTCTGCAAAGTAGTTTGGAATCTTATTTTTAAGAATTTAGTAGTTATAAAATAACCTGTAAGTCTGCATATTTTTAACTTAAGTGCACATACATCTTTTAATGAGTATATTTTCCAGTTTTCCATATTGCGTAGAAGCCCAGTGGTGTAATGATTAAAGCATCATGTTGCCTTGCCATAGGTGCAAGGCTCTTCAACCTTAGGTTGGGCCAATTGATTCAATCTTTCATCCTTTAATAGCACTATTCACCAAACCTCATGACTCTGCAAGTCAGGTATAAACTCAGAGGATCCCCTAAGACAATGTGGAAATCGTATTCGTCAGATGTCATAATAACTCTTGTATTTAGCATGGTGAATACCATTTTCACTGCTAACTTTTAAAGTAACTCACTCTGCTGACTCAACTCACAGGTTTAATGTTTGGTGAATACGACCATAAGTGGGTTGGTAAAATGGAGAAACTAAATGCTGGAACTATGATATTTACCATTTTTCTGGGGCATATGCTTCTGCACACCATGGTTGAAAAGGCATGGCTGAGCATTTCAGACCTATTCCGCATCTCAGACCCTATTCATGAGGGTTGTTGTGACATTGAGTTTAGGTTGTATTATTGCATAAGTACAGAATGTTTCAAAACTTTTGTTATGTATAGCTTAAATATAAGTTGATAATAGTAAAAGAAGCTGGAGATTAATTCATTCTTAATTTTTTTTTATTACTTTGTGACAAATGTTGAAATATTCTCCAGAATTCTGAAAGAAACTTAACACATTCATTTTTTTCTTTACTAAGATGCATTAACAAATATTTTCCTTCAGTGCCTAGGATTGCTTTCCTGCACTGATTTGAATGCTGCTCTATATGTCATTAGAAATTCAAAGGCATACACATAAGCAAGACTGAGCTCAAAAGGGAAGTCTTTGCATTTTTACAATGATAAGTGTTGCTATATTGATCTGTTGGAGTATTTTAATACTGCGTTTGTTTACTGCTGCATAGGTATTAGCTTATCAGACATTCATCTTTAAAAGGTTTTAACCTCCTGGGTTGACAGAAGAGGTTTCAAATTCCATAATTCCCGACCTTCCACATATCCTGAAAACTGATTTTAATATTTTCTGTATTAATTATCAAAGTTGCTAAATTATTTCAACGTTTTTTTCTGAATGAAGATTTTAAGTAGATTTAGTTCCAGTGAATAACCTTTGTCATGAGGCTGTAGTACTAAAATGATGCATAAAGTGAAAAGTTATTTGTCAATTTTTTGTAAAGGAAAAAGAAAATAGTAAAATGCATAATGAATTCATGAAACATTAAAATTTTAATTTATATTTCACAACCAAATTTGCTAAAATGCCCGAGAAGGAAAAATACCAAGCAAACACCTCATGCGTTGAATTTATGCATCTGCTTTGCAACCCTCTTTCTTGTAAAGGTAGGCAAAGATGAAATTCATCAATATGCCACCATCTTTTTTTGTATGTACTTATGCTTACTCTACATATGCTATGAAGACATATTTTTTCACCTCCCTCTCTGTTCTGTCACACTTTCTAAGATTAATTCTTATTAAGATCTTTCTAAGATTACTTATCTTAATCTCTGACATTCTGTATTGTAAAGAAAGGATAAAAATTTCTTAAAGTTTATAGACTGGTATTCAGGTGTTTTAGTAATTTGAGGACAGATCAGAAATCCAGCATTAGTATTGAGAGGTTAAAAATAATATATCAGATTATGCTATCTTGCATGAGCTAATAAAAATCATGATTTTAATTAAGATAACCAATTTTACAAGGAGCAGATCAAATTCTTCAGAATAGATTTTTTGTGCATCTTGGCAATTTGTTTTAACTTTTAATGAGGAATTTGTTTTAAAAAACATAGTTCATGATTATAGGAACTACATATGTTAGTTGCACTCTATTGTCTTAGTTCGTTATGTCTAAACATGTATTGCAAAAATTTATTGTGAGACATGAGTAATCTTTAAAAAAAGATTAGTAAATAATGCCTCATGTATGTTTTATATTAACAGATTAAGTGTAATTGGCATGTTTTCTGTAGTCTTCATAAGTATGTGTAATTTGCTGTATATGCCACTGATTTCTAAGCTTCATATTTCAAGATTTGTTTATTCATTAAATAATATATATATTTTTTAAAGCTTTGTCCAATCACTTCTTTACTCTTAGTATTTATTTTATATATATATATATATATATATATTTGAACAGAAATGTTCCTGTTGATTGTTTCTAGCAATAGGTTTTATTCTGATGCAGTAGTATTATGTGCATGTTAAAAATATATTGGATGCTACTCCCAACTATGTGAAAAACAGTTTCAGTAAAGAAAAAAAAAAAAAAAGAAAGAAAGCTACGTTTTTCATATTCAATTTTTAAAAAATTTTTATATAGAGGTACTTCATCTCTTGTCTTATGATTTTGATACTACCTCACCTCAATAAAATATAAAATATGTTGCTTATTTATCTGCTAAAATCAATTGATAGTACCAGCTAAAGAAATTCTGTTTTGAGACTCCAGTTAATTTTATTTAAACACCTGAACCACTGTTGAATCCTTTTTTATCTGTGACACAATTTTATTTCAGTAAAATTTAAATGAATTCATTAAAATTCATTTTAAATGTTATTGAAATAAAAATAGTGTTGACAATAAAGATCAATTAATCTACTTTTCATATTAATAGTACATTGTGAATTGCTCAACAAATAATGACAATAATATGAATAAAGTTTAGCTTGCTTATTTATTAAGCAGAAAAACTAGAATTGTCATAACAATTTTGAAACACACTGTGAATGGCTAAACATTTTGTTCGTGTTTATGTATGCGTGCTCATATTTATGCACAGTTGAGAAAAGGCCAATTAATCAAAATTTAATATTCTTGTGAAAGACTTAACTTTGATTATGAATGAGTATGATTTTTAGTGAT
Source organism: Cheiracanthium punctorium (assembly GCA_038373885.1). NCBI lineage: Eukaryota > Metazoa > Arthropoda > Arachnida > Araneae > Cheiracanthiidae > Cheiracanthium > Cheiracanthium punctorium. Next base: position 88,618 of record JAWZYV010012932.1, read on the forward strand.
GAAATTTTTGTATTTAAAAATAAAAAAATTCTCTTACCATAATATACTGTTAATCTACCCTCCCAAACGTGATGAAAAGTCGTAAAAAAAAAAAAAAAACGAAAGGGGCACTTAACATGGGATTTAAGGGAAAAAGAAGTATAATATCCCATTAATGCACCACTCCCCCACCTCAAACACAATGAAAAGTCGTAAGAAAAATTTGTGGGGCACTTACTTTTTTATGGAAAGGGGAATTTTAGAAGGTCTTCGCAGGGCTTAAAAGGTTGGAAACTACTGGTCTGTACTGTAGTGAGAAAGTCTGCTTTCAAAGGCACTAGAAGTTGAGAGACCCTACATGATTTTTCCACACAGCAAAATCATGTGCTCAGAGATAAAATGCAGTCAATATGTAATTTCACATGCAGGGCAGGGTTATTTGATGAAGGGGGGGGGGGGGAGTCACTCTCTTGGACTTTTTCAAAATTCCAATTTTTATAAAAAGCGGAGGGGCCACTTAATCATTAGAGGTAGATTAACGGTATACTACAGTAATGGAGGGGAAATAAAAAATAAATATAATTGCAGTTTTTTTAACTTAACTGCAGTCAAATGTCCAGGAAAAAATTCATAAATTTAATATTATTGTATTATTATTCTCAACAGTATCTTTTTCAACTTTTTGTGCTTACTATATCCATAAGAAGGAAAGATAACATGATATTTCTTAGCATTCATAAATTATCTAGACTTAGGGCTTTGAATTGTTGCTTTTGAAGAGGTCTTCTGATAAAGTGCTGTCAGTTTCAGAAATCCGTATCAGTATTTTTTCAAGTTAACTGCTGTAAATAACTAAAAGTGAAAATGATAATCTTCATCAATAAGTTCTAAGACTGTTTTTTTTTTTAAAGAAGACATCAAATTCTCTGTTTTTTTTTTTTTTTTTTTTTTTTTTTTTTTTTTTTAAAGAAAAGAATTGGATATGTTTTATAAGTTTGTCTTGAAAGCTAATGTAAGTCAACATGCTTAACAGATTTATTTTATTAGATCACAGTATTTGGAATCAGTTTAGGTATGTTAAAGAGGAAGATAATTGTCACACAAATTATCTTTCAATACTTCCTTTTCATTAGCTCTTGTTCAAAAAGTTTGCAAACAACATTTTGCATTTCCTGAAAATTATGCATGCTTTTTTTATTAAAGAAAAATTGAGTCTATTATAGCTGTGCATTAAAAAAAAATTATATCCCTCTTTCAGTTTGTTACATAGTTAAATCTGTCTTGTTAAGTGAAAGAATTTCATAGATCATATTTAAAATGAAACTGAAGCTATGAATGACTGTAGATATATTACATATAACTTCCAAGTCTGTAAGAGTAGTTTGATTCTTGACAACTTATACAATATCCATGCTTATATTAAACTTCTATTGAAATGTCTCTCAACAGTGGGATATTTATCGAATCAAACAAATAAAAAGCCTGCTCTTGAGTTCTTTTTACTCTGTGTGTATAATTCCTCTCCTCAAGGCTGTAGCCAAGGAGTAGGGGTTAGGGGTTCAAACCCACCTCTCTTGAAACTTTCAGGCACATAAACTATTATTTGTATAAGTGTATTAAAAAAGGAGGGGAAAAAAGGGAGGAGTCTCTTGATAGGAAAAGAGGCAGGATTTTGCCTCTCTTCCCCTTTTGTCTTTTCAGGGGAAACTAATTTGTTTTCATAGTATTCTATGATTGTTGCATGTCAGAAACTCCAAGAAAGATTGTTCTGGTTTGCCCAGATTGAAAAAAGTTATTGTAAAACATCTTGGGACCAATAAAACTTTATCAATGGATGAAAAGCTCAAAAAGAACCATTCCCCTACTTGTGTGAGATTTGCCTGTTAACTGTTTACTGCACATCTCCCGGATTGCTCAATGTTAATCCATTAACCACCCACTACTTTGCATTACTTTATGTTTAATCTGTAAGTATAAAAATACTTACTGGTTGTATAAAATTAATAAGTTTGCTTAATGTTTTCATGTGCTCTACTATAAAAATGAGCAAAGTTTATTTTTCACTAGCTTCAAACTTTCTTTCGCACAATTAAATTGCCATGTCCATCGGACTGCAGTGTTGCAACACATTTCCAGAAACATTTTTAAAGTATTTCAGAAAATGTTGCTGATGTCTAGGATTTATAAACAATATTCACCATTATTTTCCACAAGAAATTTCTTGAAAGTTCTTTTTTTAACATAAAATAATGTTATGATCTAAATTACTTGATCTAAAATAATGGTTATTTGCACCTATCTTGAGTTAACATGTACTTTTGACTGTTGCTTAGGAGTAGAATAAAATCTTTGTTTTTTGTACAAAAAACTCTTGATACAATTGAATGTAATTATCATCATGTATTTATTTTATTAGTATTTAAAAGAAATATTAGATTTGATACTTTGTCTTCATTTTATAAAGTCACATTGACAATGTTCATGTATTAAATTTGTTTTTTTTTTTATTTTTTTTATTTATTCAAATGCATTTATAGTAGTGATGTGCCATATAAGTTAGCACCACTAAATAAATTATGTAATGTACAAGTTCTAAAATAAAATTTGAAAAATTTTCAAAATCTGTTTGTATTTTTGTGATGTTTAATATTTGGTCAAGTATAACTTAAGTTTGAAAAAAAATTACTCCAGCAATATTTGGTTGCATGAAATAAATAGCTTTTATAAGTTACTTTTGACCTTTTTATGTTCGGCAGTAAATATAGTTACCTATTGTGGTCTGTTGACCACAGAAATCAATAACTACTAGATATTTTGATTTTTTGTTAAGTAATGGATAAATAATTTTAAAATATACATAGCTTCTAAATTATATTTGGCTCATGAACTTTTCCTTTAATATGTACAGTGCGCACCGGTTATAACGAACCTGGGGATATAATGTACTATTGGTTATAACATACCTAGAAGCTAGGTCCCTATTGAAGTCCTATGTATATAATGTTATTTAACTTCATTTAAAACGTACCTAACAAAAGTATGTACTTCGGCTATAACGTAATTTTTATATACCAAAGCCCAAAATAAAATTTTACTTTTCTTAAGAATTCCTTGTTGCTTCCTTGTGTTCAGAAATTTTAGTGCCTTTAAAAACACTCGTTGTCAGTTTTTAGATTGTCTAGCAAGATGAATTATGTATGAATGAAGGGAGCGATCTTTTATCTTTCTCGCCTGCTAGGTAGAGCTAAGAACAAGAGCATATTTTTTATTTGTCATTCATCAATGTAAATGCCTCCTGAAAAGCCCTATCTATAATGATTCTGATGATAGTGAAGAAGAAACAGAAGAGCCTATAATCACGATTTTTTGAATGCCGCAGTGATGATGCAGACTCTACAAAAGTCTGTTATGGATATCCAAAATGGTATTTTTAAAGTAGCATCTGCCCATTTAAAACAAGAAAATTACAGATTATTTATCTCAATGAAAATTGTAAGCAATAAAGAATTTTCTCTTTAATTTAAATTAAAAAATATCAGACCTGTTTAAAACACATATTACAATGAAATTATGAGCCTACTTTCTTTTTTCTGTAATATTGAATCTTACCATCGGTACTGCTTATAACGTACTTTTTTTTTTTAGGTCCCGTGAGAGTACGTTATAACTGGTGTCTACTGTATTACATAACTATTTTTAAAAAATGAATACAAGATTCTTTCCTTTCAGTTATACATTTTAGCATTTGATTCCTGGCACAAGCAGCATTTAGTTTTCATACTTTTATTTAGTGAGTGATGAATTCATTCTCTTGCAAAATTTAAAAGTTACTTATACGTATTTTCTTAGTACTTTTTTTGTACATTAAAGTAGAGGGGGAAGATATCAATTAATCCTAAAAAATGGGCCAGAAAATTCCCAAGTACTTTCAACTCTCTGCACATAAACTTAAGGGCTCATGAAAGGGTTAAAATATTTTAATTAAAAAAAGAATAATTCATTTTACCAAATGTCTAATACATAGTTTATAAATCAGTTCATGAAAGGCAGTAAGAAAAAGTAAAAGCACATTGATTATTGCACAAAATTGTGATGCAAAATCAACTACCTAGCTATAAAATTTTACGGTTAATAATACAGCCTTTCAAATTAAGTAAAAGCATGAAGTATATTTATTCCAGAGGTTTCCAAACTTTTCTGTGCAGAGCACTTTTGCAAAAGAAGGTATCGCACAAATCTCAAAAACCTAAACTACAAATGCTCTGGAATGGTAGTTGTATTTCTGATTATTTTTGAATACATCATGTCCATGATTAAGAAAATTACAATTTCTAATTGGCAGGTATCATTTTAACTGTAGAATTGTATGAATTATTTTTGTCTGTACAGCTGAGAAAGTCGGTAGTTTTCTTTGTACAGTTCAAATATTTTTATTCGTATGCTTAAGGATGAAAAAGGAGGAAACAACATACAAAAAGTTTTGTTCCTGATAAATAATTTTCCTATCTTAAGTTCATATAGACGCTAAAGATGAAAAGGTGCTCTTTTTCTATTTATTCTTTATCACCTCCATTTAATCCTTTTTTTCTTGCTCTATAGGGTATTTCGAAAAAGTTGCAGCCAACTTTTAGGGGAGTTAGGGCAAATCTTAAGGATTAAAATTAACATAGCAATTCGGACAGCGGAACTTTTAACAGTGGAAATGTGTGTAGAAAGTGGTAGTACTTTTAAAAGATCTGAAAGGACATGAGCGGAGGCGTAACCAAGGGGGGAGGATAAGGGGGTCACAACCCCCAATCGTAACACCCCCCCCATGAAAAATTTCTGGCTACGCCGCTGGACATGAGAGTAATTCCTTGGAAACAGTAATCATCATGATTACAAATGACTTACTAGATTAATACAGTCCATAATGTTACAATAGGTGCTTGAAGTTTGCACCGTCAGATGTCAGTCATGCCTAAAACTGACGGCGCATTTCGTCGATTGCCGGACACTCAAATATACCGTGTATTTCTTTGTAGCAGCAACACAGACAAGTCTTGGCACAAGATCCATTCCATACTCCACAAGCTCTTGATATATGATAGCTTTGAAGGCTCCTTACGTAAAATAATCAGGTGAGTGTGGGGCTAGGAAACAAAGTATTAGAGTAAATATGAAAATTTCCCCTTATTTTTAACATTACAAGATGAATATTTGTCAAATGTATTTTGTTAAATGTGGTGTGCATTTTATCTTTTCAATAAAATTATCAAGAACACTTATACAGCACCAATAATATATACTGCTATCAATTTTTCATGATTCCCTTCCATTTCTGATATTGATGTCACCTCTGAGCAGACTCAAATGTCCTGGCACCAGTATTAAGTAAAAATTTAAATTGACAGTGATATCAATTTCTATTCCCTTCACCCCCTCTTAAATTAATATCAATGTATGAATGGTTCCTAAATCCATAAAAAGATTGGTGGAATACAATTAGAGAAACTTAAATGGTGTATTCACAGATTCGTTGTTAATTTCAAATGCATATGTTTCGCATTTAACCCTCTCGTCACCCTGAACCTCATATGAGGCTCCTACACAAATAGCAATATTTAGAGAGGAAACAATTGAATGTAGTATTTTTTTCTTTCAGTGATATCAATATCATTAATTCATGTAGAAAGTACATGACGCTCTTAACTAGATGCATAAATCGTGCCTAGATTGCAGTGCTAGTCAATTTAGATCATTTTTTACAGTTTTCGCTTCATTGTTTCAGGAGAAAAATTAAGAAAATATGTACGCTGCTTTTTTACCGTTTTTTTTTCTTTTTAAGGTAAGTATATTATTTTTCTTATTCCTCAACCTTTACCTAATATGTGCATCCTTTTAAATTAATTTTAGCATAACAAAATGCTTCGAAAATGCAGAAATTAATATTAGAAAAATCTAATAATAATCGACATTAGAAAATATTTTTGCATGATTTATAATAGTATTTCAGATGCATTAAATGCTAGACAGATTTTTTTCTCTGCTTTTTCATAATTCGGTGACGAGAGGGTTAAACAAACATCTAGACACTTTATCCCAGTGTCATCGTCAACACTTAACCCACCACCAAATAAAAAGTGACAGTAAGCCTCTTTTCTTACTGTCACTTTTTATTTTGTCTTCCCTTGCTTGTGATGTCAGTTGCGTTGAAAAATGCCTTTAACTGCTGAAAAAATTATTAAGGCAAAAATTTAACAGAGAAAATTAAATATAAGGTAAATTAATCTCACGTTATAAACGATGTAAACCCGTATTCCCCAACCTCTTTTTCGCCGCGGATTGGTCAATGTTTGATAATTTTACCGCGACCTGTTAAGGTGGAGGGTCGTTGATTGTTTATATGTTAGATTGTTTTGATGCAATAATTTTAATTTAATTGTATTTAAACATGCCTTCGAAATAAAATACAGTTACACACACACAAAGAATATAAAGTGATTTAACATTTTAAGTCGCTAGAACGCTAAATCAATGAGAACTTTGAGCTTGTTTCATCGCAACGAGTCGGTTCCATCTGGGGGTAATAAGAGGCAGTGGCACCTGAAGTGTTTTTCTTATATCCAATTTATTTCGTTGGTTTGTTTTGGTTGCTGTCACTGCAGAAAACCTCGCTTCCCACAGATAGGTTATCGGAAATGGCAATAGGGATTTGTGTGACAGCAATTTTAATTCATGATCTTGAAATGTTTAATAAACGATAAATTAATTTAAAATAGTTACCAGATTTCTTCTGCTAGAAAGGTGCAAATTAGCACAGACCCACCAAAGTCAAAACCCGACAGAAATACACCGCAGTCAATAAAATGGAAATAATTTTAAATTTTGGGCAGCCCAGTACCATCTGATCCATGGACCGGAAGTTGGGGACCACTGATGTAAACGACTTACTGTCTATTATATACACATAAAGAACACACTTTGACTACATTTAACTTGCAAACTGAATTTACTTATGTTTGATAGATCGTAGTTGACTTGCTTTTGGCAAAAATGTTTGTTTTTATTTTTGGTCGTCGCCATATTCACCAGTAACGATAAATAATTTCTGGACCATCCTATGGTGTTATAAAGCAATTATGGTTACACAATGAAAAATTGATAAAGCTTCATGAAAAGTGCAGCGAGATGCAGAATTTTTTTGGGGGGGAGGGGACTGATAAAAAGTATGACCTAGTCAAAATGTACATTACAGCAAAATATTACACTGAAGCAATGTTATTCTTTTCGGATGGGCTAATATATATGTATGTACATATATATATATATATATATATATATATATATATATATATATATATATATATATATATAAATATAAATAAATGCACTCAACTCTTCAACTCTTGCTATCACGATTTCAAAGGGGAATGCATAAAAATTCAAGATATAAAAAATTCGAGCTGTCAAAAATCATGGAAAAAATACTTTTATAACACGCACACTATCCTTACTGAAACATATTTATTAATCTCGGGGCTACTAAATAATTACACATAATATAAACACCACAAAACAAACATTTATTTAGGTAGTAGCGCGTGTTACAAAATTCTATTGGAACATCTTAGCAACCAGTGTTGCCAACGAGTCCGTCGAAAACAAAAATATATATAGCTTGAGGGGAGGAAGGAAGGAAGATCATGATGGAATGTCTTAATGAGGGGAAAAAAGAGTTCAGAATTTGTGGGATATTAGTGTCTTCCTCTCGAGCTGTATAAGTCGTTCTCGGCATTCAGCTTGCCTTCCTGGATGGCTGTCTCCTGGTTGGGACAGGCTGTTGTTCATTTGGTCCTTGTGGGCATCTTGGTCAGTTCTGCAGGGCTATAACCTTTTTGGGGCGTCCTCTGCCTCGCAGGGGATTCACAGGAGTGTCCTCCGGTTCTACACAGGGGTCAGGGATGATACATGGTAAGTACCTATGGGAGTAGAATCATCATTAGCAGTTAACGTATGAGACTGGTGATCTCTGTGATGAAATAGTGTATGGGCCATCAGGCCTTGGTATGAACTTGGATGTTCTATTTTTTTTGCACTCATTATTAGGGTGAACTCTCACCCATACTTTGTCACCTATTTTTAACGGGGAGTGCCTTTCTGATTTTCTTATCCGCCTGTTGTTTGTGTTGGTCTTGATGAGTCTCTATGTTTTCCCGGACCTGTTTGCTAAACTTGGCAATTTTTTTAAAGTAGGGCGTGATTTCAGGGACGAAATTATCATTTTCCACGATACTTCTAAAATCATCACCATGGGTAACATCGTCTATTGTTCATGGCTCACACCCGAACATAAGGTGTGCTGCAGCTTGACCGGTAGAACTGCATTGTGCAGAATTTAGGGCGAATCAGATGACTGGCAACTTTTCGAACCAAGTTGTGTAATCGTTATCAACTAGCATAAACAACCTGGGCTTAAGATCTCTGTTTTCTTTTTTTTCCCACGAGGTTAGCTTGTTGCATTACTGCACTAATAAATTGTGGACCGTTGTCACTAACGACATATCTTGGTTGTCTGTATCTCAGAAAAACTTCTTCGATTAACGTGACTGCACACTCTTTAGCTGTGGCATAAGTTAGTGCGAACGGTTCCCCCATTTGGTTGCACAGTCTTCTACTATGAACACCCATCTTTTATCGTTGCTTTTCGGTAACGGTCCAAATAGATCTATAGAAAGTGTTTCAAACCGTTGATTGTAGATCGGGGTTTGCAACAGTCCAGATGGGTTATGGTTGCTAGGTTTATAACGACAATATTCAGGACAGTCTTTATATATTCAGTAATGTATCTTCGCATACCAGTCCAGTAGTACCGATTTGAAAGTCTTTCATACGTTCCCTGAATTCCGCAATGGCCTGCGAACGGAGCATCATGATGTTCTTTTAGTACTCTTTCTCTTTCCTGACACCGCACCACTACGGGGCTTCTTCTGTATTTACGTCGGGAGGATACCTATATAAAACGCATTGATTCATGAGATAATCTCTTTCACTCCAATTCATCCAATTTTCATCTTTATCGACACGTTCTAAAGATTCGATAATTGTCTTAACATTTTCATCTTTTAACTGTTCTTTCCGAATTTCTTTAACGCTTCGTGTAGGAAGATCAACAGTAATAGAACAAATTTTACAGGTTTCTTCTTTATGCTGGCAAAATGGTCTGCACAACATGTTTGCAACAACGTTCTTTTTACCTGACATATATTCTATGTTCAGGTTGAACGCTTATACTTGTAAAGCCCATCGCGCAAGGTGACCTGTAGGAGATTTCAATTTCATCAACTATCTAAGGGGTTGATGGTCGGTTACTACAGTGATTTCTTGTCCGTCAATATATGCACGAAACTTAATCAAGGCTCATACAACGGCTAAAGCCTGTTTTTCAGTAGTGGAGTAATTTCTTTCTGCTTTTGTGAGTAACCTGCTTGCGTACTCAATGGAGGCGTTCGTCTGCATCAGTACCTTGTAACAAAACCGCACCGAGGGCATAATTACTAGCATCTGTCTTAAGGATATACGATTTTGTTGGGTCATTCTGAGCAAGTATCGGTGGACTTGTCAAAAGATTCTTTAATGTTTCAAAAGCTGACTGCTGTTCTTCTTTCCGTTCCCAAGACACTCCTTTCTTTGTCAACATCGGAAAACTTTGGGATAAATCTTCTATACCATGAGCAAGTTTGCAGGAAAGATTGCACTTGCTTTATGTTCTTTGGAGCAGGCATTTCCTGAATAGCTGCTGTTTTGTCGGGATCAACTTCGAGTCCTTTACTAGTTATGCAATGTCCTAAGTATTTTATTCTGGTACTAGCAAAATTGCATTTCTCACGGTTAGCGTGTAATTTAAACTCTCGTAACTTCTTAAAAACGACATCCAGATCATCTAAATGTGATCCAAAAGTCTCAGTCAACACAATGATGTCGTCCGAATACGAAAGCACAAAAATATCCTTTAAAGAATTTCTAAAGTTATTTATCATTCGTTGGAATGTCGCCGGAGCATTCTTCAGTCCAAAAGGCATTTTCCTGAAACGATATGTACCTAAAAGGGCACATGAAAACCGTCTTGTCACGATCTGCTGTATTTACTTCGATTTGGTTGTACCCATTCTTAAATCAATTGTAGACATATAAGATGTGTGTTTGGCCTCATGAAGAAGATCATCAATTCTAGGTAAAGGGTATTTATCAGTCTTTGTAATAGAATTAAGTTTTCGGTAATCGACCGAAAAGCGCATCTGACCGTTAGGCTTAGGCACTAGCACTACTGGTGAGGCCCAAGGAGACTCACATTCCTCATTTGTGCCATTGGTTAATAATTCATCTAGCTCCTTTTTATTTTTTCAATAATTCTTTTTTCGGAGGAGACATGCGATAAGGTGGAATAGCGGCAGGAGGGCTATTTCCCGTATCAATGTAGTGTTGTATCATAGGAGTCGGGTCTTCCCCTAGACAAAAGATATCAACATACTTCCCTGCTAATTTATTTAGTTTCCTCTTTCTCCATCGGTTAGATGTTTTCCCTCACTTTCTCGTAACCCCAACTTGTTAACTTCAGGAGCATTTTCTACACACTCAGGTGATTTAAAAGTGTCATCGGAACTAAAGCTAAATTTTTGTTACGGTTTGTCGTGATAAAACCAACTGATTTATAAGATCTAAAAGAATTCCAGTACTACACAAGAAATCTGTTCCTAAAAGCGTTCTGTTATCTTTTGCAGCAGGTAAGGCAAATAAAGTTATGAGGAACCTACGTCCTTTAATTTCAGTATCGACTTTTGCTTTACAAGCATCTGTTTCCTGCGAGATTCCGTCAGCGAGGATTACTTTCATAGTAGTAACCCCAAATTCTGTTCCTCGTTCTCTCAAAAGGCGATATAATGTTTCCCCAGCTATGGTGTGACTGGCTCCCGAGTCAGCGCACACAATTCCGTTTATTCCCTTCAATTTATATCTAGAGTTAATTGGGGTTCATCCGTAGTTATACAGTGTCTGAAGACGAGTATCTCTGAATTCGGCTGCTGCTTTTTTAGGAGGGGGAAAGCAGTTGGGGCAATTGGCCTTAGCGAACCTTGGCCTCCCACAGCCGTAACAGCTAACTATTGGCCGTCTTCATTTCTTACTCTATTCTTCGATGATGCATTTTTGGGATTGTTTTTATGATGCTCATAATTATCTCGTTGATGAAATCTGGGAGGCTCCCTACTCGCATGTTTATTTTTAATCTGTCTAGCTTCCTCATATAAATCTAATTTGTCAACAATAAGGATGGACGCAAGACGAGAAATGGCTCAAGTCTCGTCCTTTCATATACGAAGTATCGTCTCGTCTCGCATCTAGCTCGTGGTCTCGTCTCACATCTCGTGGTCTCGTCTCGCACCCCGTGGTCTCGTCTCGTACCCGGAGATCTCGTCTCGTGCGAGACCACGAGACCGATCTCGCATCTTGTCTCAGCCAACATGTCTTTTTACTTCTTTGTTCCAAGTAAAAAATGTACAGTGGTTTTACATTTATCGTGGTCTGGCATAGTCGCATATTATCTAATGTCTTCATATTTACTTCCGGGTATGAAGCATCAAAAAGTGATTGCATGCGATGGAATCTCCTTGCAAATTACTTTAAGATGGTTATTTTAAGAAATCCTTCAACTTTTGAACAGCTTTGTAAAGAATTGCTCATGCTGGATACTCAGAAAAATTTGAGACTCTTCACAGGTGTATTGAATTCATAAAAACGTTCACAGATTAAAAGTTTTGAAACATTCATGAAGTGATGAAACATGAAGTGATTTTTAATCATGAAACATGAAGTGATTTTTAATAAAGCAAATGCAACAAAAAATTAGTAGCGTACTGTAAGCCTCCGCAATGCGGGAGGGGGATGGTCGTTGAAGAGCGGCCCCCACACAGTGGGGTTTTTTAGTGAATGAAATGCTTTCAGATTTCAGTTTTTATGGAACTGATAAAATATGACAGTTGAAAAACTTTACATTTTAACACTGTAGAAAGACTAGAACTGTTATTGATATATCTGGGTCCATGGGCGTCGCAAGCTATGGGGACCAGAAGACCCGTTCCCCGCGAGGATTTAACTAGGGGGGGGCAGAGGGGACTTAGGAATACTGTATAATTTTCGTTTAAAATGCTCTAACAGTAAAAAAAAAGAAAGAAAGACAAAGAAAACAGACAGTCGAAGTCTCATACCAAAGCAACTTTTTCTCTCACTTCGAGGTGGGTACTTATTTTTTTTTAAGGCTGCTGGACAACACAATATCGGAGTCGGATGCTCCCCTATGAAGAACCTCACAAGAAGATTTCTTATCTTGCTGTCTGCCCAAGGCATTAGGTTTTATTCTTATCTGCGTAATTTTTTTCAAAGACCGCGCAAAGTCGCTCTTGTGTTTGGTATCGAGAAGAGGGGTTAGTTCAAATTTCGGCATCCTGCCATGTCCGAACACTCGAAGATGCCTCACAAAAGACCTACAGACATAATAGATCCGGGTATATAAATAGTCAGAGCAAGACAGGAGGCGCGGGGGGGGGGTACACGGGTGGGTAACATTTTCTTGGAAATTAGTAGGGAAAAGTACTTTTTTGTTATTGACCAGAAGAATATACATAATGTGATCGGTCGTATGTCTTCTCTCATAGAGCATCACGAGTTTTTTTATGAGAGTTAAAATCGCAGAGTATTGAGAGTTTTTCATAGTAAAGAAGGAAGACTCAAGAAAAGACGAAACACTTATTTGGAGATTATTTTTCCCCAGTGCGTATCCAGACATATTGTTTCGAGGAATGGTGGTAAGACTGTAACAGGGGTGTAGTGGGGCCGGAATGCACCGGAACGACGTTCCGGTACTTTTTTACGAGCCGGAACGGCGTTCCGGAACCCAAATATGATAAGATTATTATTTTGTTGTTGTGGATCTTAAAAAGAAAGAGAAATTCTTTTATAGCCTGGTCCCACTAACAAAAAATCCTGTTCCAATTCTCTCTCTATGAATACCTTTATAGTGGAAATACTCCCAATGAACTCATAACCAAGTTTAGTGGATTAGAAATTCAATACCCTGACCTTTCCGCATAGGCACACTAGGCACATGCCTAGGGCGCAAAAAATTGGAGGGTGTAAAAATAGAAAAAATTAAAATTATAGCGAATTACTGTCCTATCCTTACGCCTGCCGGTTGCCAGTCCGGAACACGGTGGGTCCATAGGTGGTAGATAATGGATGTATTGTGGAATTACGGCGAATTATCTACACGAGGGATCTAGGCCCATGGGTAGGGTGCCCTCAGTGAAGGTCTTTCTAAGGGGTGCTCTAAGGGAGTCCTCTAGGGGGTGAGGGTCCTTTCTAAGGGAGAGATTTTCCCTCTCTCGGAAGAGATTTCCCTTAGAAAGGGAGATTCTTAGATTCTCCCTTAGAAAAGGGAAATTTTTTTAAGGGGTGAGGGTCCTTTCTAAGGGAGACACTTTCCTTAAGAGTTAAGGGAAAATCTCTCCCAAACCAAAACTGGCACGAGGGGATGCGTAACAATTTGAAGTGCCTAGTCTCTCCGAGTCTGAAGAAAATAAACATAGCCATCATGAATACAAATTAGAAAATACATAGAACCATTAGATTCTCAGAGTCAACGTCGATAACAAAAGGAACACAGATGTTAAACGAGGTAGTAGCGTTGCAGGCAATGAAATTTGTAACTGTCCACCTGACCAGCCAGTGGCGGATCCAGGGTAGGAACTAAGAAGCATCAGCCTCCCCAAGAGATTGTTAAAGGGTAACATTCTGCTTTATTATACAACTTTGGATAGGTAAAATGAACTTTTTAAAATAAATTATCCTCTCCCAAAAAATTTTACATTGCTTTAGACTAAAATTTTTCTTAATTAACCCAAACAAAGTATACATTTAAGATTTTTTCAAAATTATCCATAGCTGGATTTTGTGCCAATAAACCTCAACCAACAACCCAACCAACCTTATATACTGGTTACTGACATACAAAGCAGGTTTTTATGTTTAGTTGTTATAAAATTGCCCCCCTCCATACGCGGAGTCACGCGTTCCGGGGAAAATTTTTTTAGCACTACAACACTGTACTGTAAGACCCCTAGTTTTTTTTTTTTTGATGTTGTAAGAGTGTTTCATAAAAAGTTAAGTAGTTATGATAAACCCAGCTGTTGCCAGTAAAGGATCCAGTGAAGGGAGCTAGGGGGCTTCCGCCTCCCAAAAAAAGAAAAATATTGCTGAAAGGTAATATTCTGCTTTATAATATACTTTGGATAGGCAAAATTACTTTTTTTATAAGCTCATCCCAACCTAAGTGTTATGCTCCAATATAGTAGTTTTTCAACACATTTCTACAAATAGTAATTTATGCGCCAGAAAGATTCATAGATGTTGGGGTGGGGGTGGACCCCCAAACCCTACCCTTGTCTAATGACAACGGTAGGGTTTGGCTTGGACGCTAATGAAGGTGTATAGTAAAGACTTATTTTACTATTTGCCACTCTCCCCGTTGGCACGTTTGAGAGAGTAACATTGAGGAGGGGGGGGGGGAGAGCAAAATGTTTTCTATCGTGGAAAATACAATTTTCAAATAGGTGAAATCTGAATTCTTTGAATTTGGGAAGGGGGCAAACAATTGACCCCTTTTGCCCTTATTAAGTTGCGCCTTTGGAAGGCACATATACAGAAAAACATTTTGGAAAGGAGACCAAAAATTTCGGAGGGGGTCCAAACGACAAAAAAGGCAAAATTTTTCCTTAAAAGACTATATTATTATCATTTTAGTAACAAAAATCAAAATTTCGGGGGGAGGAGTCTGGACCCCCCCTTAAATACGTCTTTGGCCTTTGGTTTCCCCCCCCCCCCCTAATAATTTACAGGCTGCGACGCCAATGTCTGGGTGTATGGGCTGAGAACTTCTGATAGTATACAGGGTTATCTTTTTTTCCTATTCCTTCCTTTTCCCATTTAATTCCCTATCTCAAATAATTGCTCTAATAAAATAATCTCAAAGAACTCCCCTTTTTCTAATATTCCTTCTTTTGATTAATCATTCACAATGCAACCTTCAATAGAACTAATAGTGTTCATGAAAAGTAGTAGTATTCCAAATTAAAGCGCGTTCAACAATCAAAGGAACTCTTGGTTTGTGTAAAAGTACATTTTTACATTTGTATATTTTAAGTACATTTTAGCTTAAAAAAGTAGCATTAATTTAAACTTCAAACGGTAATCATTATTGAATTATCTTGTATTCTAGATGCGGGGGGGAATATATAAAATCTAAAAACTTGACCATTTCATAAAAGGTTGGAGGGGAACCCCAAAAAAATTTTTTGCCGGGGGGGGGGGCTCAGACCTTTGCTATACGCCACTCCCCACACCCATAGCCATACTATTTAGTTTCTGACTAATCACATGTAAACATAATTTCACGAATATTTCAAAATATGAAAATACTACAAAAGTAATTAATTTTCTGTACACCTCATGCTTTAAGCTAATTATTAATCTGTGCTAATTGCTGGGGGCGAAATTTTTTGCAAAATACGGTCTTGCTGCTTTTAGAAAGATTTTGAAGTACCGACCATAAACATCTTTGCCTATTTTAACGCGAGACCTGACCCGTGGTATCGTCTCGCACTTCGTGGTCTCGTCTCGTACCCGGAGGTCTCGTCTCGTCAAAGTGCGAGACCGCAAGAAGTCTCGTCTCGTCTCGTGGTCTCGCGTCCATCCTTAGTCAACAAGTTACAAGGGATTGTTCCATGCACTCCAGTGATCCAAAAATGTTCTTTATACTCTAGAGGGACCTTCTTTTTAATTTGATCAGACAGAATTAAGTCTTTTAGCTCATCGAAAGTAGAAACGTTTAGCTCTTTAAGCCAACGATCGAAATAATTTTGTGAATCGAAATAAAAAACTCTCCAGGTGCTTTCTGTATCCTTACGGTGTGTGGCAAACATTTGCCAAAATTTCTCAACACTTAATTTAAAACGCCTCAATAGAATTTCTTTGTCATAATTTTGGGCATCGTCAGTCGATTCTTTCTCAATTAGTTTGGCAATATCAGTTGTCAAAAAGACAACAAGGTAGACCACCCACTTTGAAGCAGGAACTTTTAAAAAAGTCAACTGTTTCTCAAAAGTTTAAAAATAAACTCATGTCGGATGTTTTAGGGTCAAAATAAGGTCCCAATGGGGCTTGTAAAGTTAGTTTTTCTTCATTAGCATGAATAATAGCAAATATTTCTCTTCTATGACGTAATCAAAAGTCCCGCTTTATGTGGAATCTTCGAGAGATACATTCTTCTAGAAGCTCCTTGTAGCTTCTGCGTCACCTATAAATACAGGCATGCCAGACTCCCAGTTCATAGTAGATCGAGCTTCCGATGAGTACGCTGCTTTGCTCTGTGAATTGTGCGATAGAAGCGGTATTTTCGCTTGCCTTTTTCAAGCTTTGTTTTTAAGTGCTGTGTGTAAATTCTTCTTTGCTGAGTCTTTAGGGACTCTTTACGAAATCCCTCCTATAACACCACTGATTTTTGCCTATGGTAGTGTTTTATTTTGTTCGAGAAATACAGCATTTGTGAACGCTTTTGTACTAAGCGGACTGTTATCAGCACGTTACTGATTGATTGGGCTTGTGAATATTGTATAGCTGATTGTTCGAGGTAGTTATAGAAGCAATAAAGTTTGTGCTCCATCCTGACTAGTGGAATCTTTACTAGAACTTTCTACACCAACTGGACTTTAGGACGACGAACCCAGGAAACAAGCAGAGTCTTCTGCAACAATATATACATATAAATAATTTTGTAAAAGGCAGAAATGTTCAGGTAAAGTAAAATATATGAACCATTGAATAACGGTATTTAACGAAGATCTATACCGAAGAAGAATACATTCCGCAAGAACCAAGCGTTTACAACATTTTATAAAAAGCAGCGATACGGGGAAAGTAAAATACACTAATCGATGAATAACAGCAATCATCCGAGATCTAGCAAAGACCGATACTGAAAAATACATTCCGCAAGAACTAATTGTTTAAGATAAGCGTCTTAATCGAAATTATAACTGGGATTAATACCGAATGACAGAAAGGTGCTATATTTTATGAAGCTTTGCCCGTAGCTAAACAAAGGAAATTGTCAAAACAAAACCGAAAGACGAACTCACTGCCCTACCTCCCTGAGGTTAAAGATCGAACATTAAACAGACTGTCAAGTTCTTTTGACTTACAGAAACTGTTTTCAGTACAAAGTACAACTCTGAACAGTTTTTACTCTTCTTTATCAGATGAATGGTAAACGATTTTTTAACACACTCGGTCGGACATGCAGTGCAAGAAAATTCATGCTGGGTATGTCGGGTAATAAATTTTTTCAATCCTGGTTTGGACTTTCCATGAAGGAAAAAACTTAACAGTCTAACCTTAAATATTTACGTGAAAACTAAAACGTGAATATGTTACATGCGATTCAAGATAAAAAGTATTTGTCTATGTGTCATATTTCCCGTCGCCCCACCAGTGGCCAAGGGCATAGCGCTCTGAAGTAGGAGACGGAAGCTGCCTGTTTCATGTTTCAAATCTAGGTCGCGTCCGCCGACTTAATCGTTCGGAGTTTTCCGTAGTTTTCTCCGAAACTTAGTGTAAATACGGGTTGGGACCCCTTAGAAAGACCACCACGGAATTCACCCCCTTCGGCCTAGATCCCACGTGTAGATAATTAGCCGTAATCCCACAACAACAACAACAACAACATGTTTTCTGTCTTATGCATGTTTGTAATCAGGAAAAGACTTCTCTGGGACAACCTGAATTTTTGCATAGTGTATTATTAAAGCAAATGATGCAATGTAACTAAATCATTTGAGTGTGATAATACTGACGACGGAGTATGTTGTCATCATATCATTTATTCCGAAAAAGCACTTTGATCGATCATAGTACATAGACAATGATGTATCTGTTGTTTAGCGTGACACTGTAAAAGAACTCGCGCTTTCACGAAGCTAGTGAACTTCAATCCGAAGGAGCAAATTTTCACGCCAAATTTTGGTTTTAAAAAATCGCCTCTACTTTTCAGTACATTTAAAATGTTTTTTTTTTTTTTTTTTGGTTGGAGGGAAATTCCTTCGCCTTTATTAGCTGAATTATTTCGCCTTTTTTTTTTCTTTTGAACATTTTTATCGTGAAAAGAGTATTATGAATAAAAAAGGAAATAGTTATGAAAATAGGGATGGACGCGAGGTGAGACAGAGCCTTGTCTCGCAGGACTTTCTCCGTGTCTATGGTGAGGAAATGCCCTCAATTTTTGAGGACGTTTTGAATACTGAAAACGAAATATTTAGATAATAAGCACACTATGACTGTTAAATGTTGTTGCAATGAAAACATGAACCATTTCTGTGAGTAAAAAAATTAAAATAGGATACTGTATTGCAGTAGTTCTGTGTTTATTTGACTCTTAAAAATGAACCAGATGCATCCAAGGGCGGCTCCAGACTGAATTTTCGGAGGGGGCCATTAAACTTTTCAGATGGGTATATACATTGTCCAAAATGCAAATTGAACGCACGAAGTCATGAAGTATGCGAATCTAAGGTTACAAAACAAAACTTCGGAGGGGGCCATGGCCCCCATAGCCCCCTCACTGGAGCCGCCCTTGGATGCATCAGAATGGCGGATTTTGGTCACCCTATAACGTGTCCCTCATAATTTACGTAATGATTTATTTTTCTATAAGAATAGCAGGGTTGTATTTGAAAGAGCACGCTGCCTCTCCTCTTTTATTTTAAAGGGGCATTCATTTATGTATTTTTAGTCAACTATTTTCAGTATGCTAAAATTTTTATTTTATGATTCTGCTTTGGACTTTCAAAACAATCCTAATGTCACCTAAAGCAATTCAAGTACAATCCTTTTGTGAGCTTTAAATAATGTACTTAGAAATAGAATCCATGCATAAGGAAACTCATGAAAGCGCAGCAAACGATGCAACTGAGCCGAACCCTCAATCAATGTGACCACAAAATCAAGAAATTTCACTTTCTTACTGTACAAATACGTGAAGTTTTATTAGTTATGCCAGTGTGCATATATACTATCACTATATACAAAAAAGGACAGTTTGTTTCATGTACGAGCACGCATATATCAATATAAAAGAGTCCCCATGAATAATGTCTGCCCGTGTTTCATGTTAGCTTCGTCTGGATTTGCATAGTATTGCCAAGCAGGGGTCCAGGTCTTGTCATAAAAACAAGGGTCTAGTATTCCTTTACCATTTAGTTAGAAATTCTATATTTTATGAATAATTTTCTTTTGCTACTGTAAATATGAAATAGAATAGAAGGACTGTACTAGTACAGTTAGTCTTGTCCATCAATGCTGACAGTGACATTAAAAAAATGAGAGAGTGGACAAAAAGCATTTAGTTACAGAGAAAAAATATATTCCGCAAAATAAGTTAACGATGATACCGCAGATAATCAACCGAAAGGTAATGGGTTCAATTCCCAGCATACCACTAAAGACTATTATGTACATGAAGTATACTTGCACATCAAAACTATAGTTCTAAATGTCTTCTCTGGGATCGCTAGCGATTTCTGAATAATGCCAACATTCAAAACCCCGTCACCTTTGAGAATTCAAATTATTGCGGGGAAACTGCGGGAAGGGCTCAAGGAGCTCTAAACGAATAATCGGTGAAGTGAGTTGTCCTATTCTGGTATACATACATTGCGCAAATGTTTGGAGAGTGGTACGGTGAGAAAACCGATTCGAAATGATTATGGAACCAAATTTTATTGTTTCTTCCACGCTTAACGTGCTGATCCTCTATGACAATGGAGGCCATATGTGGCAATCAGAACTCCCGACAAGCTCCCGCCATTTCACTAGAAGAGTCTCGACCATCCAACATCCACCCCAGACCTCGCTCCTACTGATTTCCGCATTTTCGCTACACTGAAGAAGTTCCTGGCAGGACAGAGATGCACGTGCAACGGTGAAATCAAGTCAGCGGTGGTTCTGCAGTCAGCTGGACGAATATCCATCAAGGAATCATCTTAAATCTAGTGTTGCCATGGAACAAAAGTCGAACTGGTGTAGGAGCTACGTGGAGAAACAGTGTACATTGCTTAGAATAGTACGCATATTTATAATTATTTGTATGTGCCTTATTTTGGGTAGTAAAAAATGGGGAAAAGACTTCCTGATTCGCTCCCGTGCATTGTAAATTTTACAATGAAATCCAATAAACTGCAGTGGGCTGGATCGGGGCCATCGTGATTCTACCGGGACTGCCTGTGCACTCCGAAAGAGGCCTACGGACGTTTTCTCATTGGTTAGATTCGGCCGTTAGATGACGTATCTAAGTGCTGGAACCAATAAGTGAACATCCGTAGAGCTCTTTGGATGACTCATCGGAGTGCACAAGCAGGCCCGATAGAATCACGATGGCCGGATACTAAGCACTTCTGGCCTCGTACCGCAGACCATAGTTTGGAGATCACTGATATTGTCAAACGTGCTCCACTCTCGGTCAAAAGTTGATTTCCTTTCCTGAGTAGTGGTCGGAAATGAGGAAAAGGGTGGGGTTAACGAGGCATCAGAATCATTTCAGCATTGAATCATGGACGATGAGAGATGGAAATATTAAGTCTTTTCTTGAACCACTTTTGATTGAAATTTCATATTTTTACAATCAATAATTGTTAATATGATTAATATATAATTAAACATTGATGAATTAAGGATGTTTTATTTTTATTCGTTGTTTTTTCAAAGAATTATTGTATTTTATCAATTACATATATTTACGTAAAGTTTCTTCAAAAATGAGAATTACATCCTTTACTTTGTTCCTAGGACTACAACACTGAAGAATAGTGATAGTAACTGATTTGATTACGGTATGATTGCTAACAAATAATCTACGTGAATAGAAAGTCAGGGCCATAGCAATGAGCTCAGCCTACTCTCCCCTAAAACGGAAAAAACTTAACGAGGAACACTTTTGCGAAAATTTTAAAAGCAGGTATAATACAAATTGAATTTCTATTTTGTATTTATTTATTTTTATTTCTGTACATAAAAGCAAGGATTTTGTGCACGAAATCACAATGCTGATGAAATGCAAATGCCCTTCAAGAATTAAGTGATGTATCCCGAATTCTACTTTACTGGATGAAATCACCGGAAGTGTAAAATTATTTGTGCAAAATAAATTAAATGTTTTATATCCAAATAGGGTCGCAGTTCTTAAACTTTTATCAACACTAACTGTTTCTGCGTAGCGTGTAAGCTAGTAGGGAAGAAAGTTCTTTCCGAATTAAAATTAATGAAACAAAACGTAAAGAACACAATAAGCTAAACAATACTTTAAAAAAAGCCTATCCTACATTCCCATTGAGTTTACACATGCTGTCATTCTAGACTACAAGTTCGTATTTAACGAATTAGCTCAATTTAAAATTATTAAATTGTAGTAGATTGTAATTGTTATGTTATGCAAAGCTATGCAAGGTAGTGGCGTACATAGGTTTTCATTTCGGAAGTGGACGATTTAGTATTTGGCTTTTTATTTTTTGGGTTGGAGGGGGTTCACTATCTGAACGAAAATTATTTGGTAACTATAAGACCTTCCGACTGTTTTTCAGCCACCAGAGAAATTAGAAACTTATTTTTACTGTTCATTCAAAATTGGATAAAGTATCTTAACTAAATATCAGTACTGCTTATAACGTTCCAAAATTAGTTTACTTTAAGTCTCATTGCTACTGGAGTTAATATAAATGTTTTTATTAGATTGTAACGAAAGTTTTCCGCCACTCCAAGTACTGCCTGCACAAGCAGTTCGCGTTGGTGTCTTTGCCAATATTTTGTAAAACGATTTTTGTTATTTGAAAGAAAAGACTTGTTTTAGAGCACTGTGTTGTGAAATCTGTAAAACAATATCGTTATGATTAAGTATAAGGTGCCTGAAATAGAACTACCACGCTACCAGATTGATCCATCATTTACTCTCAGTTCTGTCGCAAAAAGTCTCAGCTACAGAATGACACTGAATTATGTGTACAGCTTAAGGTACTACTGTTGTATCATATGACACTGTGAAGATTTGGTACTGAAAGTCACGAGGACTAGGATATTAAAGAAGCAGAGCGCTCTGGTCATCCTACTAATGCTGATGAGGCCCGCCTACCAGAATTTGTGGAAGAAGACAAAATATTCATCCCCTCGAGAGCTAGCTAAAAGAGTCAGACTTTAGTACCATGTCCATTAGTCGCGCTAAGCATTGCATAAACTTGGCATATTAGGTCAATAGCTGGGTACCGCGTGAGCTGACTCAAGCAAATCTGGCGGAAAACTTTCGTTACAACCTGATAAATAGCAGTTTAATATTTGTTGTCCATTACGCAAGGTTTGTTTGTGTGATTATGGCAGCGCTAAGCTATGGCGATCTGCCAAGGATGGAGGTGCCATGGTAGGAGTACTTTCTAAGGGGGTCTAACGCGTATTCATGTTACATCTGGAGAAAAACTACCCAAACTCCAGACCGTTAGATCGACAGCCGCGCCATGGGACCCCAACCCAGGAACTTCACACTTCGGCCCTCCACCATTTACAGTGTCATAACCACTGTATCTGTCAAGGATGGCGGGTGCTTTCGTCGGGAGACTTTCTAAGGGGTAGTAGATTGTTGCTAAAGTACAAACAGCATTCGTGCATTTTTTGCAGTTTTGTTTTTAATCACGATAGACAGTTATTTTACAGAAAAAAAGAGTGACATTTTGAAGACTTGCATTATACTGAGATAATCTGCTACACGGTCCTGATATGTGCATTTTGATCTGAGAAACTAATTTTTTTTGGCCTTCTTCACTGTGTACAGGTAACATTATTTTTGAGCTATTCGTTTCAGGAACCCTACAAAAATGTTTTAAAGAAGGTATAACATTATCATACTCAATCAGATGAGGAACACAGGGAATAAATCAGTTCCTCCTGTAAAACTCAAGAAAAAGTTGGATTTCTTTAGGAATTAAGAGTTTGAGACTTCTATAAAGGTTATATTCCTGTCTCCACTCAATTACGGGGTCTTTTTCCAGAATTTAATTTGCATGGGGGCTCATCTCTTGTTCTTTTTTTTTTTCTCAGTGAGGTTTTATATTAAAATAAAAATTTTAATTGTCTTTATTTATTTATTTATTTTTGTAATATTAATCTTATTACATTACTAGTTAGATGGACTTCAGACATGAAAACATAACTTCTCTTTTTCTTTTTTTTTAAATTTAAAATCAAGTCAGAACTCTCAGTAAATAATAATATGAATTAATTATCAGGCATCAACTCAAATTGGAGAATGAAAACACTTTTGTGCCCTTACTACAACTACAACAGTTAACCAAACTTATCACAAACGTGGGAAAACTTAACACTACGAAGCTAAATTTTGTAATACAATGGAAGCGAAATGAGATTTAGTGAGATAACTGTGGGTTAAAGAATTACAAATAAACCTTTCAGTCAGTATGCTGGTGCGGCCATCTATGAACTATAAAGCAATATAAATGGTACACTCATTAGAATAATTGACCGATTACAGTAGTAAGCAAAAATTTACGTATTTTTTACAACGAATTAGGTAATGAATGATGTAATTTACAATATTAAACGTAAGGGATGTTGCACTTATTTTGTTAGAAATTGAGAACTGCTCTTACTCTTATTCTTTAAAACAGTAAATTTTATTTTTCTTTGACCGATCATTTTAAGAAGAACAATTTAGATATTTCCGCTAGATGGCGGTAGCAGTCCCAGTGAATGGAACTATGAAGAAGCTCCTAATTTGATTCTTCTTTACGCACTCTTTTAATTTAGATTAAAAGAAGATCCACTGAAATATTGGTATTGTCAGCAGAAAAAGTTCTCAAAA
Source organism: Cheiracanthium punctorium (assembly GCA_038373885.1). NCBI lineage: Eukaryota > Metazoa > Arthropoda > Arachnida > Araneae > Cheiracanthiidae > Cheiracanthium > Cheiracanthium punctorium. Next base: position 112,595 of record JAWZYV010012932.1, read on the forward strand.
ATGTTCACACGTGTAAGATTTTGAGATTTTTTTATTTTAGAAAGAAAATAATATTAAATATATTTTTGTATTTGTTTTTTTCGGTTAACTTTAAATCAACCAGCTTCTAATGTATTTAATATTATGTTATGTATAATGTGTTCCCTCAAATCTTTCATGTAACTTACACCTCCTGCAACCCCCCCCCCCACGCCACCCCCATAAAAAATTCAGTCACGCTACACCTACGAGAAGCACTTAAATTGGTAAGTATCAAACGTTTACGATTGTTTAAGATACCTTTCGAAAGTACAGTTAGTTGAACTTCGTGAATAGTACCAACTGTTACCTAAGTCATGCATTTTGCGAATTATTTAAAACATCGTAAAATGTAACTCTCTGAAAGTTTTAGCTAAGGGTAAAGATGTAAAGTTACTTTTACTGTTATGCAACTATATGTAATCGATTCCAACAATTACAATAAATCATGATTACGATCACTGCCAGTTTTTTGAAGATTATGCGAAGGCCAGGTACAGAAATTATTTTCAGTGGGTCTGTGGGCAACTTGATACCAATTTAAAATTGTATGAAATATGCATCATCACCAGAAAGCCCATTTTATCTAGAGTAAATGTAGTTTTCTCAGGAAGAGGGAGGGGCCCTTTGCGCCCTCCCCCCTGGGTTAGCTCTTGGATTATGCTTAGTTCTGTTGAATTTGTAGCAATTCGTAATCCTGATCTTAATGATATTACATATTTAAAAAACCAGGAATAATGCAATCTTATTATCTCATTTGTGTAAAATTTGTAAATTAATGACTTTTATTGTACGAAGCTTAACTTGTTCTCTCCCATCGTTACAAAAGCGCGACAGTTGAGATTAAAATTTGTGGCTAAATTTGCTGCTTAGCCCTTCGAATGCCCCGCTAAGGTTCGAATTTATACTAGAGTGTGTTCGAAGTGTAATTGGCTTTGCGCAAGCGCGATGTAAAATATTTTCATATGAGTGTTCCTTTTTTATTTCATTTTTATTCTAGAATTCATGTTTAACCTCTTCTCTCGCAGTAGAGGGTCTGTGACCCATGAAACGCTAGGCGCCTTCTTCGAGGGAATCTTTAGCGATACGTCTCTGCGACAACTAGGGGGAACAGGTTAAACCTAGGTACAAGACTAAAACTAAAAACAGGATGACCCGCCTCTTAGAAGAATTCTGCGCTCGCCACTGAGTTTAGGGCAAGATTTTACTGAATTCAACTAGCATTTAAAGACTCGAGGTTGGAAGAAACGCTAGGCACCGAAGGAATCTTCAGCGTGGGGTCCTTGCGACGGTTAGAATGAACAGGTTAAAACTAGGTTTGAGAATAACAATGAGAAAAGGATGAACCGCCTCTTGGAAAAACTGTGCCCGTTACTGAGCTTAACGCAACCCGTTACTGAATTTAACTACCCTTAAACATTCACGTATGGAAGTAGAAATCGCCACCGCCACGTCTTTGAAACGATAGGAGAGAAGAAGTTAAAGTAATTAGCACACATTAAAGTTTTTATTTTCAACTACAGCCCTTAAATTTTAAATCTTTGAGAGGTCTTTTTCTGGCCTCTGTGGAAGAACTACCAGTATCACATTCATTATTTTAGACAGAGAGTATTCTTTTATAATCTTCACTTATATGTATTTATTTTGATTTGTTCCAAATAGATGAATGTCGTTGAATGCATTTTAAATAATGACCTAAATGCGTTGAAAAACTTTTGGGTGCCTCTGTAAAAAAAAAAAAAAAAATACACCTCAATCTATTAAGTAAATTAGCTTAAAGACTTAACTTGTTGTTGTGTGTTGCAAAAGATGGCACTTGCAAAGTGCAATAGCTTAACAATTCCTGTAGTAATTGGGAACAGTTTTATACGATTTTTGTGAAAACTACTTTTTAAGCACCGTATTGGTCCAAATATAATGCGGCCTCGAATATACCGCGACCCCGAAATTTTTCAAGGTAATGAGAAAAATCCTATATTTAGGCCTCGAATTTAGCACGAGTCAGGTTTTTAACGGGAAATAATCTGACAAAAAATATTGCGTTATATTCCGGCCAATACGGTAAGTACACTATTGTCATAAGGGCACGATAGATTACATTCTTCGCAAGTAATATCTGTTCGAGCAGTTAACGGACAGGCAGAAAAGCAAAGTCATAAACACGTTTGAACAAGTTGAAAAGTGTTGATGACTTCTGCTTGTCTGCCTGTCCGTGTGAACAAAGTTGAAAATGTGTGAACGAACCCTGAAACTATCCATCAAAGTGATCTAAAACGTACGTTTACTGTCTGGCTTAAAACACGCATCAATTTCTCGTTTATTCATCGGACAGATTTCACATCAATATGACGTATCTACCAATGATTTGCCCTTCATTAATCTCTCTCTCTCCTCTTTTTTTAAGGAAGTTAAACTTTATTTCAATCGCAGCATCTTTTTACAATGTCGTATGTCAATGTCGTACAACATTGTTTAAAATATTTCTGAGAGATTAAAATAATCTGAGCGTTGACGGGTTAAATCTATCACATTTTATGAATAAAAGATTTTAAGATGAGATAGATTCCTTTTACACTAGGTGAAAACGTTTCTTTTATGTGAAAAACACGATATTCATTACCTTAAGTGTTGTAAGATGTTATGTTGTGCAAGATCTTTGTAAATAAAATATGACTTTTATAGCTATAGATTTCTTGGATAAAAAAATTGAAATTTCTATCTGTTTGAAGAACATGAAAACCCAGAACGACCTTAACCCCTTAAGCGGTTTGCCCGTACAGTGTACGTGCTACCCAAAATTGGCCTCAACTGGTTTGCTCGTATAGCGTACGGGCATCCATATTTTCTTTCCTTTTCTGATTTGCCCGTATATTTCATTATTGTGAAGAGACTATTTAGTATTAATATTTTTCAATAGATTGCGTGGCTTGTCAATGTAACTGAAATGCTTTTCATCCGGGTTTTTCTTCCTAGCAAGAGAGCGGGAATATTTCATCATATGCCTTTCAAAATATGCCTTTTTTGGAAGCATTTCGGTAAAAAAATTGACCGCTTAAAGGGTTAAAAAAAGTTTGTCTGTATGTTATTCTGTCTGTAGCGGTCTGAAAGCTTTTATTATTAATTAATTAATTAATTATTATTATTTCTCTCGCATCAAGCGAAAAATGGCTAGACCAAATGAAATGAAACTTAACGTGATAAGTGGCCACTTAACTTGAACTATAAACAGATTTCGAACTTTTCAAAAATTGTAATAGATTTTCGAATCTTGCATAAATTTGTTCAAAATTACACATTTTGATTTTGTTATCGCATCGCACAAAGTTGTCTGAAGCAAATAAAATGAAATTTAGTAGCATGATAGGTAGTTGCGCAACTTTAACTGTAAGCGCGAAATTGTTTCAAATTTTGAATGGAATCTGAGATTTTGTGAAAACCTATTTAAAATGGGTGAATTTAGGTTCGCGCATCACGTAACAATGCCTGAAATGAAATTTGATGACATTATATGTAGTTACCTAAAAATAAACGTCGACTTATTTTCCTATTTTGAATACATTTTGAGACTTTGTGAAAATTGTATTCATTTAATTCAGCGGTTCCCAACCTTTTAACAATGTCTCCCCCCCCGCCCCAAAAATGGATAACTTACGATGGCGGCGCCCCCACTCCCCGCATTCCTCATCATACAGACAGCTTTTTATTCTTCTTCTATGAACATTCAGTAGCCTTTTGTTAGCGATAAAGATTGAATAAACATTTTAAGCGAAAAAAGATATGTTTTGGAGTAAAAATAAGAATAAGTAAGATGACTTTTTAAACATGCGTTACGAGTTGCTCTCTGCCCCCCCCCCCTCCCACTTGCTTCTCATCGTTTGGGAACCGGTGATTTAATTACAGTCAACTGTAGTAAATTGAATGTAATATGCAATTTGGTTGCAGGATAGGTTGTTACACAATTTAAGCAATCGGCATTGCAGTTTCGTACAAAAATTAAATTTCTCATATTTTCGAGAATTGTAAAGTTTTCGACAGTGCCAGATGAGTGCCAATGTTTTCAAATCGTGATGATATATTGCTAAATCTAACGAAAAGGACAATTTTAGGCACTGTTCAATGGCATTTGAACAACCAATGAAACGTAATGAAGCAATTTATATGCAAATGCTATTTAAGTGCAGAAAATGTTTTTAGCCTAAAAAAAATTAAGAAAAGGAAAAGAAAAAACCCATAAAAGCAGATTCCAAAACTTTGAAATCTTGCTCCTTAGGTTAGAGCATTGTTGCTCTCATATAACGACGTGAAATTCAGATGGACAATAATTCTTTTCTCCCTATAAATGCTTAAAAATATCATCGTGTTTCATGATTTTGTTCCGGAACCTTTGTTCCTCCTGAATGTCTCATAAAAGTTTTAGATTCCGTACTTATTATTTTTTTAAACGGAAAGCTATTCCGCCCCCTCCCCCCATGGCTAAGAACTGGCACTCACTGTATAATAAAGTTAACAAGTAACGTAAAGTTAACGTTTTCTTGGATTTTTCTCTTTCAAAATAGCCGATTATTTGAAAAACAGTGATTATTTTTATGCGGAGGTTAATGTAATAAATTTGTTTCTCCAAGAAAAACACACCAGCCCATGTAAATCCAAAAGAGATTCTTTAAAAATAACTTTCTCTTTTGTAGGCAGTAGTGGAAAATAAAAATCCTAATCAAGTCGTGTGTATCAGAGATAGTTTACTTCCCAAACCTCTCCACATTCTTTTAAAATTCTCCCAAGGAATCTGCTCAGACAAAGAATTGAAAGGTCGAAGAAAAAAATCGAGATATTGTAATGATTAATGAATTCGAGAAGACGGCTAAAGACCACTAATTGGACATCTATCTAGGCTTGTCGTTAAAAGTTTTAAGAACTGAAGAAAGAGAATAAAAGGAGATGATCATTACCATATTTTTTTTTTTTTTGAATAGTAATAATAAAGAATCTTTAAATTATTTCCCAGATGGGTTTAAGACACTGCATTGTTAAATAGAAATTGATCTTTACGAATTTTTCAAACACGTAATTAAGGTTCAGTAGATTTATGATTAAGCGAATTGTGTAGATTTCGTATTTTATTCGTTAAATCCGGAATATTGAAAAAGGAATTCATAAGATTAGTGAAACTGTATTCTTCCAATGAGCCAGGATATTCTAAGGATTTGTCTCAAAAGGAAAAGCTCGCTGGTATGGTGTTTTGCATTTTAAGTAATAAAACAGTTGAACGGGAATCGACGATTCCGTATTGCTACGTGATTGCAGATTCAAAAAGAGTATTTTAAATCAATTATCAGCATTTGTAAAATGCTGGAATTATAATGGATTTATATCCAATGAAATGGTATAGAAGAGGTACTCTTGTATTGCTTGGATTTTAATACTTGATACTCAACTATTTTGAAGGGGGTATTGGTTTCGTCATGAGTATAACAAAAAATTCAAAAATATGTCTGATGTCCATTTGAAAATAAACATTATATCACTATAAGAAATTACATTATTTTAATCTTGATATATTCCTATCTCATTTGATTTATTGCATGTAGGTAGTAAAAGCAGACTAAAATATATTCAAATTTATGTTCAATGTTTATTTTTGATAGAAGCTAAACATTATATATTTTGTGATAAAAAACATGCTTTTTTCAAACTTCAGTTTTCAAACATATTTGATCAAAAGTTTTAATGATTTTAAGATATAGTCAAAATTTGGTGGAGTACCAGTGTTCCATAATTTTTTTTTATCTCAGAAGAGAAAGAAATAAAGGTATATTTCATAATATCAACACCAGCGGCTACAACTTTAACAAAATTTAAGAATCTCTATTTATGGTACATTTGAGCGATATCAGTTCTTCTTAACATTCTGGGTTCTTTGCAGCTTAAAATAACGCAAATGACCAGTTGTTTAATCTAAAATTGTTTTAAATCCATCCACATTGAATATGGCTCTGCCTCTGAATAAAACGTTTTATGCCTTAAATGTGTTATTCAAATATAAGACTTCACTTTTTTGTTTTTTATGTTTTTGTGCAAACATACCCTCTTCTGCTAGTATAGTCATGTATTAGGTGTACCTGATAGAAATGTCGTTTTTTTTTTTTTACATTAATTCAAACAAATAAATTTTGAACCATAACCCTAAACATAGCCTAAAAGTAGGATTCATGTTTGTTACATTTTGAAACAAGAATTTTATAGATTTTTTTTTCAAGAAATATGTTAAAATAAGAGAGATGTTAAAATAAGGGGGGCCGCCTACCCTTCTTGGAGGACGAACTTCAGAATGTCCTGAAATTGATTTATGGATACCTCTTTTTCTCTTCGAGAGAGACATGTGAAATGTATAATTTGGCCACGTCCGCCCCTCCCCCTGTAGTTGAAGAATCTTGGAAAATGCTGTCTAATCCAGCACCTATCATAAAAGTTCACATACATGCCAAATTTCGTACTATAAGCTTCAGCAGTTTTTGTTCGGCAAAATATTGACATACTAAAAAACGACATTACTTTTCGGTTCCCCTAATTTAAAACCTATTTATTCCCTCCCCCCCCCAAAAAAAAATCATAAAAACGTGGTGTGGTCGCTTAGTTATGGCGGGATTTTACTGTTCATGCCCAAAGGTCTGAAATGTGTCTGAAAGCTTGAGAATTTTCATAGTGATCAAATATTTAGTTTGAATCTGTTATTTATCGATTTTTTATGTTTCTAAAACTTATGTTAACGCATTCTTGGCTTTTGGCTTTCACAATTTTATATCTGATGCTATCAAATGGAATAATTTTATAAAAATGTGATCTTTTTTTTTTTTAGTAGCCTTAAAAAATGACATCTTTTTTTAAGTAAACGAAATCTCCGATTTCGGCTTACACGATTTTTATAGCTGATACCATCAAAATGGGCAATATTGTAATAAGGCGACCTATTTTTTACGAGCTTGGCATTTTCCAGTCAATGCTCGATAAAAATAAATGTGTAATTAGAAATGGAATTATTTATTAACGTTCGAGTAATTTAACGTGTAAAAACGTCGTATTTGTCAACAGTGTTGAAATACAGTTGACTATAAATTATTCAAAACAAGCACTTTGTATTAATGCTAGAATGCAGTGAAGTAAATATATTTTTACCATTTCACAAAATTTCCTATTTTCTAGTTAACAGATGTGAAAAAATATAAATACTTTCAGTTCTTTATCAAGTGACATAACTGCAAATGTCTGTCGAACTAAATAGTTCGGAGGAAGTAAAATAGCAGAAGAAATAAAAGAGAGAAAAAGAACCCCGCATAATACCTGGAAATAAATATTAGAGCGTTTCGATTAGAAAAAATGCAAAATGCTGTCGATAAGCGCATTTATAATTTATGTCGAAAAGAAGTGCTTTACAAAACGTTATCTTCTGTGTAAAAGGCTGAGCCCTCATATTTGTATGCAAACTAGAATTGGAGACATGTATTTGGTCAATTAGTGCTCAAATAATCAAAATAATAACAAAAAGTTTGTAAAATTACTATGTAAAGATAACGATGCGACAGTATTTTTTAATGCATTGAAAGACGGTAGAAGGACAGTTAAAGGAATGAATAATACACTGACATTCAATGCAAATACACGCTAAAGATTGCATGTTAACCAGCATTATTATTAGTTTACTGCGTTAACACGTTAACCACCAGATGGGTCTTCCTGCTATATTCTATCAACAAATGTTAATTTATGTGTGAAAATAAATTCGATAACTGATACCCAATAACATTCCGAATGTTCAGGTCACTCATCGATTATGCTTAATGCATTAAGTATTAGAGTAAGATGATAAAGAAACTTGTAAGAAATTTAGCTTCTATTTCAAAAAATTGATTTTGAATCCGGATCAGAGTTCAACTTTAAAGGAATGAAGGGTTATCTAACTCTATCACTCCATCTCCACAGCTGTACTGACAAGAACTGAACAAATACTTTATTATGCGTTCAGGTGTAGTTATATTTTTGCTGAAGGGTGGATTGCTGGCATACCCGGCGTTCAATTTGATACACCTCATACTCTAGACTTCAAAGCTCTCCGTTCCAATAAGAACACGGCAAGTGAAGCAGCATCCGGCTTGGGAAGTGCTTGGGGGGGGGGAGGGGTCAATTCCCTTTCGGCTCGACTGCTGTGGGACATTGTACGCTCATGGGAGCGGGTGCACGTAAAATCCGTCGTGGCTCCAATGTCCTCCAAGTTGTTAAACGATACCTCAGGGGGTGCCGATTTCAGGGGCATCGTCCCTCTCTGGAATGGATTCAAAATGAGGGGACTACCGAGCTAAATTCCGACTTCCTTCCAGTGGGGCCCACTAAAAATGGAAGTCGCCCTCCTCTGCCCATTGCCTTCCTATCTGGGGGGGGGGGGATCTGTCACTGCATGCGGTTGTCAGAGGGCATAACAGGGAAAAAAAAAGTGCTTTCATAATGAAGCATAAAGCAACATCAAAGCTTTCATAACAAGGTTTCATACGAAACAGTTTTTTCCTTCTGAGCACTTTATCGCATTCATATTTTATACATTTTCTAGCCGACCAAAGACAGAGTGGATAAGACACTGAACGTTGGTAGATGGCTGAACGAAAAGGTCCAGAGCTATCGCTTACTGCGCGGCAGTCGATCTAACTTTCTGGCGTTTTGGGTGGTTTTCTCCAAAAGTAACGTGAATAGCGCCTTAAAAAGTCTTCGGCCCAAGGCATCCTCCACCCCTAGGCAGACTGTCCACGTGTAGCTTTGCCTTAACTTAACTAAATCTTCATATTCTTTATGTCAATTTGTGTTCCACAGGAGTAGCCAACCGACTAAAAACTGGTTTTAGAAGTGGCTGCGCCCAAGCAACTAATCACTATCAACCAAGCAGCAGTCCAGGGTTCAGTGCCAGCCAGATTGGCTGGGAGGAAGACGCAACTTTATCTAGAAGTAAACAAGGTACAAACAAGGCTTAGAATGAATCCCATATTTCTATATAAACAGAAAACCCAGTTGTTGCCTCAAACGCGGTATCTAAGTATAGTAAGTTGACTATGTGCTGCTTGGTGAGATCATAGAGAAGAAATAGGATAAAGAGCACTATGGCAACCTTAACTTGAGGCACTTTACCAATAATGCGACTTGTGGTAAGATCTCTGCATATGCATGCAATTTATGATTCGTGAAAGGTACTGGAATAACATTTTACAGGAGAGTGTTCTTCTTTTTTCATATATTTGAAACTTACTTTTTATAATTGAAAAAATTTTCAATTTATCCACATCCACTAAACTGGCGATAATTTTTTTTGCGCCAAGAGGGTTTGTAATAGATGTGTTGACACTAAATTTGTCTTGTAGTTTACACTTACCACTCGCCAAATGTATCGATAAAGCACAATCCTAGCCTGCCGGCGCATTTCCGTGCCATAAGTCACAAACCCTTGCCTCACATTTCCAACGGGTTTTGAATGGCAATGCGTAGTATATTTACTCTCTCTAGTATATTTACTCTCTGGATGAGATTGGCTTTCGGACCAAAAATGTAACATCGTTCCGGCAATAACGCGCTAGTAAAAAAAAAATAACGTCAAGCAGAGAAGTCAATGTTCTTTCTGAAAAACAGTAAGTGATATGGGAAAAAAAATCAGGACATATTTCCTACAATAATGTCGAGGAAGAACGTTTGAAATGCGGGTATGCTTGGTCGCAAAATCTCATACCACTGACGCTAAAAAATATACTGGTATGCCTCAACAATCAAGACTAACCGACGTGTTACTAATGTATGTCTGTTTGTCACCTAATGTGTTACAAAATGTGCAGTATGAAGAGAGAGAAAATAAAGTTAGGGTGTGCATTGTAACTGAAGGAGAGCAGATTGAACACTAAAAATGAAAGCGATATCTAGTTTGTGCCTAACCGATTTTATTGTGCAGCTCATAACCAACTTAACTATACCCAAAGATCATGTTTAAAACAGTAATTGTTTACATTCTCAAAAAGATGAAGGGAAGGGGCAAGACTTTATGGACACCCTGTGTATGCTATAAAACGTTAAATATTTTTTTTTCAATAATTTGTTTGCACTAAATATTCCTCTGAAGACAGAGCTATTTTAAATTTTGGAAATATTAAGTAAATTCATGAAAAAAAAAACGTTAAATGATAAAAAATGTATCTTAAAAGAGTCTTTGCTCCTTAATTTTTAAAATTTTAAATCACATGTTTGCTGGTAGAAGTTAAATGTTTAATGAACCTTAATTAAAATCACAGTCAGCAATCCTTAATTTAATAATTTAATTAAAATTCTTCAAATCAGGAAAAAGCAAGTCAATAACGGCAAGATTTACAGATAAAATTATTTTACACGAGTCATAACGCTAATATTTTTCTCATAAAGAAATCAATTACATTTCGAAAGTCCCTGAAAGCACTAATTGTTCTGTCTGAACATTAGTTGCACTATTATATAAACATCAATTAACTTAATATAGCATTTGTACTGAATAGAAAGCGATCAAATCTCACTTCTATAGACATAAATTCAATCAGAAATTAATTAAAAGCACTTAGGCAATATTAGAGTAGCGATTTTCTAAAAGAGAAAACTTAATGTCTGCACTCCTTACTTAAATTTTCTCGAAGTTGGGAATTGCACCTCCTTAAGAAATCTCTATCTTTGAGGGACAACATTCGCAAATGAGTTCACCTAAGAGACAGTCACTTAATTGATTAGTTTTACCGATATATATATATTTTAACAACCGAAGAGCTTCGTAAATTCTCTTAGCTGAATGTCTAAAGAAAGAATAAATCCAAAAATATTCTTTTCTGCTAGCACTTGCCAGTACTTCAATGTTAGTAAAGTTTCTCAAAATAAGTTCGCCTAGGTAAATGACTATCAAAAAAATTATCGTAAAATTTGGCCAGAAAAGTTTTAGCGAAATCACGTTTATGCATAGTTTACATTTCTTAAGTATTCGCCTTGAGGATAATAAGTTTTGTGAAATCTAATACTTGGACAATATTCTAGATAGATGGAAGTGAGTTAACGTAATATCAAAGATTTGCGTCATGGGATTGATGTCAACAGAAATGGAATTTCGAATGAAAGAAGAAAATATATTTGAGGGAATTATAAAGTGTAATATTCAAGTTTATTTGAGAATTATTGAAAAGTATGTATATCTATATGTAGTAATTTATCAGTTTAAATAGTGAAGGTGACTTAATTTATACGTAATAAAAATATTAATGAAAATAGCAATACTATGCTAGAATATTTTATCTTTCCCTGTGTGTACACAATTTTTTTTGTCAGTGTTTCATAGAACTTAACTACAGGGTGGTTATAATTAAAGTGACCCTATTCAGACTACCCTAGAACCCGTTCTGCTTATCGAATTTTGATTAAACTTGATATATACGTTAAATGGACCACGGAGAAAAGATTTCTGCAATAAAAGTTAGTTTAAATTTCGACCACCAGATGGCGCTTTTCAAAAATTCCTTATGCAAATTAGCCAAACCTATAAAAAGACTTGCAGTCACAACCAGAAAAACTCCTTCCGTCACTCGTAGAGACGAGACTGATTTATTTTTAAAAAATCAGCTTTTTGCTAATAACTTTTATTCTAGTTAAATCTTTTATAATTTTTTCTAACTTTCCATCTTATCAAACTTTCCAGGAAATTTTCCAGAAAATTCCGAGAAATTCTGAATTTATATTTCAATGCCGGACAATTTCCAAATGTCAAGGGTCAGCTAATCTCTGAAGAGAAGCTTTTTTTGGGATTTACAGGAATAAAATTCCAAATCTCTGGAAATAGTACCAGCGTCCCATTGGAAAGCACAATTTTTTTAGAAAAAGTAGTGGCCATTGTACCTGAAATATTGATTTAGAACAATCTGAAAAAATTTAGAAATTTCAGATTGTTTCATACTTTTTTATCTCTCCGAGAATACCTCTCTCTCTACTTTACTTCTTACATCTGGCAAAAGAGCATTTATCCTGATATTCTTCATGCATTTTGAATTTGCTATAACAAAAGCTATTTGCTTTAAAATTTGTTTATTGGATTTTTCTCACAGCCAAAATTAATCTGAACTTCCTCTTCGAATTGCCTTTTCGTGTGCCTCGATCACATCAATGCGCTGCTCCAACAGTAAAATCATTCATTTCTTAGACATGTCTCTACTATAACCTTCAAGATTTGTACTTAATGTGTACTTTCACCTGCTGTCGATTTGAAGTACAGCGACTGGTTTGAATTATGCTTTTGCTTACTTTACTTCAATTAAAGTGCAAGAAAATTTTCTGGCGGGGGACCGGGTGCTTATATCGGTACCGCACTGTATCGTAGGTTACTGCGGCATAGTCTTCCGCCGTTCGCATGTGCGGTTGACCGAATGGCCTCCTGAACCGGTCTCTGAGAAAAGACGCCGAGAGAGTTGTGGGAGAAGCAAGGCGCTGCTGATATCACTCCGTTCGAACATTTTTATTGAGCTCACGGAAGATTTTTTTGTCGTTATTGCCTCCGGATTATCTTTTGGTTTGTTGTGTTCGGTTAGTTAATCCATTTTTTTTTAAATTTTCTTATTATTTTCTTTATTTTTATCATTTTCCACTACAGTATGTTTTACGAATTAGTGTCAATAATTAAGATGGAAGTCAAATAAGCGTTTCGGAGCTAAAGCAATGACATTTTACAATATTATCCTTTTAAAAAAAAAGAAAAAAAAATCTAGACAACACTTTTGCTAAAACTTATCTTGGTGACGAAATGTAAGATCCAAGATGAATTGTTTTCTTTCAGTTGCGTGCATTGTTTTCCTTTAACTGCTGGAAATGCAAATATATTTTAACTTGTAAGTTGCGTCGTATCTGCATATTTAATTTTCGAAAATAATTTTGTGAACCTCCATTTAAATAACCCACGAGCCGCCACAGCATCATCATCCACTGCTTAATAATTTTGAAACATTCTTACCAACAACTCCTAGAAATATTTTTTAACCAAAAAAACCAAACGACGCACAGAGTTGTTGCCGTTGTGATCTGTTTATAATGAAGAAATACGAAAAGGAACTGCGTGTCCAGTATATGTTTTACCATTCGATAGATTTGACCACCTTACTGGTCTAAAACCACATAAAGAGACCCAGCAAGCGCACACACGTTTAAATTACGTATTCCCGATGTCGAAATGTCGAAAATAGGTCGAGGAAAAATTACAGCAAAAAATAGCGTTTAAAAGAGATCAAGCATACATTGTGTTGTCGACGTCAAAAAGAGCCGTTCGATTTTGGTCAGGGAGGCGGCTATCTTCGACTGTTAATGTTGGTCGCCCTCAGGAGGTCTATGATCCGTCAATACATCGCCGATTTTCCGCTTATGGCTTTGGCGGTCTGAGAGACCCCCCCCCCCCAGCCAGCCAAGAAGAAACATGCGATGGAGCATCCAGAAATTTTTTCAGCTTAGTTAATAATCAGTTGAACGTCGAATAAACAGTGCAGGGGAGACAGAATTTACGGGGTCCTTTCTCACGACCTTTGACATGTCCACCCCAACCGTTTTCTCAGAAAACAGATGCTTTTTTTTTCTTTTTTGTGTGTGTATTCGTTCATGGTTCGCGTGGCTCGTACTTCGCAGTTTTTTATGCAAGGGCAGAACTCGCTCCAGCGTGTAGTCAATGGCTACACAGAACAGTAAAATTTCCATAGTTTTAACTATAAAAGTGGATATTTTTCAAGTATCTCTTGGAATATTTTTCAAGTTCAATGCTAACACGATTTATCGTTAGCTTGGCATATTAATAAGTTTGTCTGGCTCTCTTTAAATTGTGTTGGCCGGTGATGTTATTAAAGTTTATCGGGGTAACTACAAATTTTAATTCCAGCCATCAAAATTTTAGAGGTGAGTTAAGTAATTATTTAACTAATAATTATGTGCTTTGTTTCTTTTATTCATTTTCTTTTTAATTGCTAATTATAAGTCTTCTTATTTGTATTATAGAGTGAAATATAAAGGTACAATTGGCATAAAATCAACTGTTTACCTTAAGCATATGAAATATTTTTTCTCATTATAAGCACAAATTTACTTAATGTAAACTTACTATAACAAAAGTCAACTTATTATTGCATTATGGCATAACTTACAATGAAACAGATTAAAGCACTTTATGCAAAGTTTTTTTTTCTTTTTAAATTGTATACTAATATGTGTGCATTTAGTATGTAATTTAAACCTATTTGGAGTAGTAAAATTGAACAAAGAATTAAGAGAGATAAATAAAAAACTGTTTGTGTAATAAAGTAGACCACATTTTTCTCGTGGGAGGGTGAGAGGGGGGGGGGATTTGTAGATAGAAAACTTCTTCATATTTTATTACAGGAAAACTATAATAAACTATGGAGATAAAAAAGCAGGCTTATTCGTCTAATAGAAGTGGTTCCTTGACGATTTCGTCGAATCCTGACAGTTTATAAACGTAGTAATTATGCCGGAATTCCAGACATTTAGAGAATATGTCAGTCACACACCATTTATATACGTCGTGAAAGCATGGAAATTCAAACTTCTTGTCGGGTGCACATGCGTTTAAAGGAACACTTATATTCTAAATATACATTATACTAGTGTTAGCTAATGAAAGCAATTTTGAATTAAATGATTAGAAATAACAAGTTTTAAATTAACTTCTAATCGTTTAGATAAAGTTATAAAATTTATATTCATAAAAGTTTGAACATATACAAAAATATATTAAAGTTAAAATATAATCTTGATTTTTAATTTAACAGATAAGTAACTCGCACGAACAACTTATGTCACTAATTTACATTTTAAAGGGTTTCCATTTTTTCCCCCGGTACATTTTATTAATCGTTTTGGCTGTATTAGGTATTTTTAATAAAAGGGTGCAAAAAATTATTTAATCTACTCTTATAAACTATCTAAATATTTTCATATATTGGTTAAAAAGTAATCTTTTTTATATAAAATAAGTAAATTATATTTACTGTTAGTAAAATTGCATTTTAAACTGTATTCCTTACTTAACTAAATTTACTAATATTTTATTTAATTTTTAAGTTACTTTTTCACCATCTTTCACCAATATATGAAGATATTTAGATTGTTTATAACATTGAATTAAACAGCGTACCCCCCCCCCTTTTATTAAATATACCTACAGTAAAAACAATTCATAAAATGTACCGGGGGGAAAAAGTAAACCCTTTAAAATGTAAAATAGAGACATAAGCTATTTATGCAAGTTACTGATCAATTAAATTCAAAAAATCAAGATTATATTTTTCTTTAATGTATTTTCTCTGTGTTCAAATTTTTATGAATGTATATTTTACAACTTCATCTAAACGACTAGAAGTTAATTTAAAACTTGTAATTTTTGCACATTTAATTAAAAATAACTTTTTATTAGCTAACAAACTAATATTAAAATGTATTATATAGAAATATAAAATGTTTCCTTTTTAAACGGCAAAAGTTCACAAGATCAGAACAGTTTGAATTTCCATTCCTTCACGACGTATGTAAATGGTATTTGTCTATTCTCTGAATGTCTGGAATTGCGGCATAATTACTACGTTTATAAATGGGCAGAATTCGACAAATTCTGCGAAGTCTTTAAAGAACGACTTCTATTAGACGAATATAAGCCGGTTTTCTCTGTCCTGTTGGAGCGATTCGACAAGGTATAACGTAAAATCAACCACTATGAGCTGAATTTTATAAACGAATTCCGAGAATCTGTCTCCCTTTGCCGTTATAGCGACGAGTGTTCGACCAATATCGGGGATTTTCTCTTCCTGGCGGTCACCCTTTTCCATTCTTACGCCGTAGTTAAGCGAGATTGTTATCTCTCACGGTCACCCCTCGCGGGTAATACGCCGTCGAGAAGTTCAGCGCTCGACGGGCAAACAGGTGGACATATCCAAGGATTTTTAACGTCGATGATTACGTCGAAACTACGTCGACGGCGACGTTAATTCGATGTA
>JAWZYV010012933.1:0-164134 GCA_038373885.1 Cheiracanthium punctorium
CTATTGCATGGAAAGTTTTAGTTGGATAGTGGAAGTAAGTATTGTCACCATTATTCATGCAGCAAAGGGAGAAATCAGTGAGAAGTTTTTCGATTTGAAGGCCTCTATTGTTGGTGTCCTTGCTTCCCCACAAGGGACTATGAGCGTTCATGTCACCGAGGAGGATGAAAGGAGGAGGAAGCTGCTGAATGAGACTATTGAGGGATGTTTGGCAGATTGCTTCACTTGGAGGGAGGTATACGCTGCAGACAGTTGTGAGTTGTTTTAATTGGATACGAGTGGCGACTGCTTGGAGATTTGTGTTAAGATTGACTATAGTGTGAGGATAGCTATTGTTGATTAATAGGGCAACTCCACCAGTGGCCCTATCATTGAGCTCATTGTCCTTGCGAAGGACAGTGTAATTGCGGATTTTAGTAGGTCTATTGGTTTTGAGGAAAGTTTCCTGAAGGGCGAGGCAAGCGGGGTTATGATCATAAATCAGTATTTTGAGGTCGTCGTTTTTATTAAGGAAACCGTGGCAGTTCCAGGATAGCAGCAGAGCCATTATCATGTTGTGTTAGGGATGATGCTCATCTTGCTCGGAGTCCCCGTAGGCTTGAGAGGATTGCTAGGGATGTCGTCATCATCCATCGGGAGGTCTGACATTTCAGAGTCGGAAGGGTCCAAATGTAGGATACTGTCATCTATAGGGCGTTGTGGAGGAACATGTTTGATTTTGGGTTTGTTATATTTAGTTCTGTAGACAGAAGACTTTTTTATTTGTGGTCGGGTTGAGTTAACACTTTGAGAATTTTTCTTCAGTGTATTTTTTTGTGAAGCTATGGAGGATTTATTTTGATTAGAAGTTGATTGTTTAGATATTTGTGCTGTTGCAGAATGAAAGGAGACAGGTACAGATTTTGGTGGTTCGGTTTGGGTTGCTATTGTTTTGGTTAATTTTGTTGCAGCTGCATAAGATAAACCAGGTTTTGGTGTCCGGCTTTCTATTAACTTACGGGCTTCGGGATATGAGATTCTTTGAGAGGCACGTAGGGACTGGATTTCTTTTTCAAACGCCCATTTCGGGCAAGATCGGGAGTATGAGGGATGTTCCTCTTTACAATTGACACATTTAGGAGCTGCAGAGCAGGACTCACTGTCGTGGCCAGAAGCACCACAACGCGCACAGGCAGGTGACCCACGACAGGAGGTTTTAGTATGGCCGAACTTTTGGCACTGGAAGCAACGGATGGGATTTGGTATATATGGTCTGACAGGACATAATAGGTAGCCGGCTTTAATATGAGATGGAATAGTGGGAGACTGAAAAGTTAGGATAATATGTTTAGTATTGATTATTTGATTATTGCGCCGAATAGTGATTCGACGCACAGCGCATACTTTTTCATCTGTTAGGTTTTCAAGTATTTCAGCTTCAGAGCAGTGCAAAAGGTCGGGTTCTGATACGACTCCTCGGGAGATGTTTAGGGAGGTATGAGGTGTCACTGTAACTGTTTTTAGGCCAAGGTTTTTTATTTTCATTATTTTGCAAGCTTGTCTATTGTTGGATACTTCTACTAATAGGTCTCCAGATCTTAATTTTTTGACTTCTCCTACATTGTCAGTGATACATTTGTGAATTAAGAATGGCGATGTTTCATTAAGTTTACCTTCAGCAGAGTGGATAAGGAAGAATCGGGCATTCATGTGTGCAAATTGTGTATCGGTGTGTTCATTAGCGGTTGACAGCGGAATGTTGACGATTGATGAAGAATTTTTCATATCCATGTTGGGGAAAATTGAGATTCGGACCCGACCGCACCACCCACCACGGAGCCCAACAAGGGGATGTGCAATTGCACACCAGTGCTAGTCGGGTCTATACGCTCACAGTACATCCCTTAGGCAGCATCCACCCTTAACGACGTGCCCAGTAGATGTCCGATTGCTTGATCCCTAGCAGTTGATCGAAATCAGTACCACCAGCCGATTGATACACAGGGGAACGCTGTGTACCTCCCGTTTACCCGAAGCCGAGGCCAAAGCAATGTGTTGGAGAAAAGACCCCTCAATTACCAGGATCCCCATTTCCGGGGACACGGGTCTCCACGCACGGCAAACACGTGGGTAGTTTTCCGCCAATAGAAGCTGACGGCACAGGGCGGCCGCAGCTTCTAAAGGGGGGCCCTCACCTCCACAGAGGAAACTACACTGAGGGGGAAAAGGAAGGATACAGCTAAGAGGAGAGGAGGGTAGAACAAGGAAAAGCGAAAGGTCGCTGGGGCCCCGGGATTGCGACACCCGTAAAGACCTAAAGTAGGTCTTCCCCCTGAGGGGGCCGAAGGCTTTGGAAAACTACCAAAACGTTGGCAGAAAATCATAGATGTGGGTGGTGATTACTACCCGCATTAACTTTTTATTGGCGGAAAACTTTCGTTACAACCTGATAATAATGATCTGGTCTTTTCATTTTGTACGAGGGTTCCTATTTATATTTCTGGCCTAATAATGAAACAACAAATATTTATGATCGAATTGGGTTTTATTGTTTTTCAAAATATTCTCCATGAAGATCAATGCACTTTTGTATGAGTTTTAACCAATTTTCGAAGCACTCTTTCCACTCCAATTGAGGTAACTGCAAAACATGCGTTTTGAATGCATCAATGGATTCTTCGGGTGTCCAAAATCGTTGTCCACGTAATTTATTTTTGAAGTATGGGAATAAAAAAAAGTCATTGGGTACCAAATAAATGCTGCACAGTGGATGACCCATCAATTCGATATTTTGGCATTTCAGAAATCCTTTCATTGAGCCGATGTGTTAGAGCTCGAATTGTCATGATGAGAATTATGCGTCCCTTCTGCTTTTTTCGAATTTCTCCGGCGACTTCTGGCAAACAAACAGTCGTGTACCATTCAGAATTGACCGTCCTGCGTTGCTCTAACGTCAGTGTTGCCATGTGACCGGTAATGCCGAAGAAACAGGCAACCATTTGTTTCTATGTGACTCTTGCTCGAACAATTTTTGTTGGGTTTTGCTCGTCTTGGAAGACCCATACAGTCAATTGCTGTTTTGTTTCTGGCTCATATGCATAGATCCATGATTCATCACCTGTGTAGATGTTATATACAGCCTTTGATGCACCTTGATTGTATTTTGTCAGCATTTCCTTGCACCAATCGATACGAGCCTTCTTTTGAGAGTTTTCCAGATTATGCGGGATTCAACGCGAACAAATCTTTTTTACGGTCAAATTTTCATGTAATATTTTATTGATGCTTGTCATACTAATGTCCAAAGACACCTCAATCTCATGGTATGTCACATGACGATATTGCTTAATCAGTTCTCGCACAGCAACGGTATTTTCTAGCTTTCTTTTATGTCCCATAAATTGCTTTGCCCTTTGTTGAAAGGAAGTTAAAAAAAAACCCGTACTTGCGTAGCAGCGATAGGATCAAAACCTAGGAAGTGGAGAAGTTATTTAGTTGTGAGAAGCCATGTCGTTTTTAAATAAGGGAAAGAAGGAAGATTTATTTAAGTTAGCGGAAGAGATCGGTGAAAATCCTTCACCTGGTTTGTTACTACCGGATCTAAAGAAAATGATTACCAGTAGCAATATTTATGAAGAAGATTTAGAATTGGTAAAGGAAATGCTTAGTTCATTTATTGAAGAAAGAAAACAACGGGAACAAAGAGAGATGGAAGAAAGAAAGCAACGGGAGCAAAGAGAATTTGAAGAAAGAAGAGTAAGAGAGCAGAGAGAATTTGAGATAAGAAAATTGGAAACCGAGGCAAATAGTAGAATAGACTTGTCAGCAAACGTTAGAGACGAAAATTTTAGAGACGCTGGGAAAGCTAGGTTAGAATTATTCAAGTACACACCTAAGTTTGACCCGCGCGAATCTGATATTAGATGCTATTTAACGATGTTTGAAAATCATGCTAATAGACTGAAAGTAGATAACAAGGAATGGGTCTTGTGTTTATTAAATTTATTACCAACGGAAATTGTTCAGTTGATTAATAGAGAACCGGTAGAGAATGCAGAAAACTGTGAGTATATAAAATCGATTTTGTTAAGACGATTTAAATTAAGCCCTGAAAGTTTTAGGAGGAAATTTATGACCCATCAAAAAGTGCCAGAGAAAACGTGGAGAGATTTCTGTTTTGAAATAACTAACTATTTTGAAGAGTGGGTAAAAGGATTAGAAATTGAGGATCATGACGGGTTGAAGAAATTGTTTATCGCTGACCAAATCAAGAGGAGAGTTCCACGTGAAATACGTGAGCATTTTTTGGACCAGTGGTCTAAGTTGATAATCCCGTCTGAGTTGGCAGATAAACTAGACGAATATGTTAACGTCTATGATTTAGCGAAGAGGTCGTGGGGAGGTGATTCGAAAAATAAAGGTAATGAGAGAACTTATGAGCGTCCAATGGAACAAGGAGCTAGGATGACGTCGAAGTCTCCGTCTCAAACCATTCCTAAGTGCTTTCTGAAACGTTGGTTAAACGCAGATTTAACCCCACATGCTTTAGTTGCGGTAAAGAGGGTCATATTTCTAAGTTCTGTGGGCAAGGACGACAATTTAAAAGCAATATGACGAATGCTCTAAACAATACTTTTACTCCACAAATTTCACAACCGAAAGTAAATACTGTAAGCGCTGAAACAGCCGAGAAAACAGATGTGTTGACAGCAAAGATCTCCGTTCCATTATCTCAATCAAGTAATCACAAAAAATTGGATGACCTAATTGAGGTTAAAATCAAATGTGGAAAATCAATTTTTAATGGTATAGTGGATTCTGGTGCACAGATATCTGTAATTCGCAAGGAATTAGTACATGATACACCTTTTGAAGGAGAAGGACAAATAGAGTTATCGTCCGCTTTTGGCGATAATGAAACAGTCCACTTCGGACATATTGAGATGAAAATCCACGATGGTAAACATGGCGATACAGCAATTATGTGTGCCGTTTCAAAGAAACTTACCAGTGATATGTTAATAAGTCGTTCAGCTTTTGAGATGCTAAATGAGAACAAGTAGTCATAATAAACAATTATGGCAAGAAACAGTTTCAAATGTGGAAGCAGAAGCTGTAGGGAAATCAGAGGAGGACGTAAATGTACAAATATCTTCTGATTTGAATTCCACTACGCCGAATGTGAATGTCTTGACAGCAAGTGAGTCTGCGAGTAGAAAGCTAGATGCCATTTCAGAGTTGGCGAAACTTCAAGGCGATGACGAGACACTCAAGGGATGCTTTGATTGGGCGGAAACGCAAGAAAATTCGTATCTCATTGATCAGGGAATACTACAGCATAAGGATTATGTCTGTGGAGAAGAAATTCAGCAAGTAGTAATTCTAAAAGAAAGAAGGAATTTTATTTTAAGAATGGCACATGAGATTCCGTTGGCAGGACATCTAGGGGAAAATAAGACTCTACAAAGAATCAGATATTCATTTTACTGGCCTAATATCAGGCAAGATGTAAAGTTATACTGTCAAAGTTGCAAAGAATGCCAATTGAGGAGAACTAGCACCTATCGGGATCATATTCCCATACAGCCTATTGTTAGGCCTGAAAATCCTTTTGAAGTCTGGAGCGTAGACTGTATAGGACCACTAGAGCCTGCATCAAGGAGAGAACATCGATATATTATTTGTGCCGTGGATTTATGTACTAAGTGGGCCGAGGCAATTCCAGTGAAAGAGATTAGTGCCAAGACAACGTGTGACGTTTTAATGAAGATTTTCACCCACACCGGTTTTCCAGAAGTGATATGCACCGACCAGGGTACGAATTTCGCTTCCAAGCTGACTCAATCATTTGAAAATCTATTAGGGGTAGCTCCACGTTTTTCGACACCCGGACATCCGGAAAGTATGTGGGCAGTAGAACGATGGAATAAAACTCTTAAGGAGATGATGAATAAAAACATACAAGAGTATGGGAGAGACTGGGATATACATATACCATATCTCATGTTCGCGTATCGTGAAGTGCCACACAGCACCACGGGGATATCACCATTTCAATTGGTTTATGGGCGGTTACCACAAGGACCATTATCTTTATTGAAAAGTATATGGACGGGAGAACGAACTATACCAACGACCGCGTCCAGACCAATCACTAAATATCTTGAAGATTTAGTTGAAAATATATGTAGAGCTAATGAGATCGCTTCCGAACACACCGAGAAAGCTCAAAGAGAATACGTTTCCAGGTATAACCTCCGTGCGAGAGAAAAACAGTTTGCCATTGGCGACAAAGTGTTGATATTACTCCCATCATCAACTCACAAACTTTTAAGCACTTGGATTGGACCGGCAACGGTAATTCAAATCACCAGACCGCATTCGGTAAGAGTTGAATTAGAGGATGGTAGTACTAGAGAGCTACACGTGAATAAAGTACGACCATATGTGCAGAGGGTAAATCACATTGGTGTTGTTTACGAAATGGATGAAGAATTTGGCGTAATCCATTACGCGCCTACTGATAAAACAAAGAAAGAGGTAGAGGACATCCGAAAACATTTGGAGAAAACTAGAAATCATAGTTTAACAGAAGAGCAAACCCAAGAGTTATTTGATGTACTGAAGATATATATGGACATTTTTAGTTCAAAGCCAGGACATGCCAAAGTCGACGGGCATTATGTTAAAGTTTCGGAGAACTGCACGCCAAAGAGACTCAAACCATATTGAGTACCCATCAGTTTACAAAAAGAAGTTGATCGCCAAATCGAGGAGCTAATTGAAATGGACCTCATTGAACCAAGCGATAGCGAATGGGCACATCCTGTTGTTTGTGTTGCCAAAAAGGATGGAAGCGTTAGGTTATGTATTAAGTTTTGACTATTGATTAGTTTCACGGTGCCTGATTCATATCCCATGAAAATCGCCAGGGATTTAATATTCAGAGTAGGACAAGCTGCATTTATAACCGTCATAGACTTAACGAAGGGATACTGGCAGATTCCCATGCATGAAGAATCCAAGCATTTCACCGCCTTCGTAACACATTCGGGGCATTATCAATGGAAAGTCTTACCTTTTGGGATGAAGAACGCCGGAGGGACATTCCAGAAATCAATAGATAAAGCATTATTCGTACATCGTGATTATTGCTGTGCATACATTGACGACGTAGCCATTTTCTCTAACAGTTGGGAAGAACATTTAAAGCATATAAGCCAAGTCTTTAAAACATTGAGGGAAGTAGGACTTACTGTGAATCTTGGAAAATGCGAGTTCGGGAGAACCCAGGTAAATTTTTGGGCCATATTGTAGGTTCCGGTCGGCATACACCAGATTCAGAGAAGATTGAACCTTTAAAGAGGATATCAAGACCTACTACCAAGAAAGAGCTAAGAAGCTTAATCGGGCTAGCAAGTTATTATAGGAGTTACATACCACAATTCGCGCAAATAATTTTGCCACTAACAGATCTAACCAAGAAGAAAGTACCGATTAATATACCGTGGGGCTCCGCTGAGGACCAAGCGTTTACTCGATTGAAAGAGGAATTGATGAAGATACCTATCTTACACACCCCAGATCTTGACAAGCCGTTTCAGTTGTACAGTGACGCATCGGCTACAGCTATTGGCGCGTGTCTCGCACAAAAGGACGCCAAGGAAGAGGAAGTCCCTATTGCTTTTTTCAGCAAGAAACTAAACCCCAGCCAAACGAAATGGTCTACGATTGAGAGAGAAGCATATGGAGTTTTAGAAGCACTAAAAAAATTTGATATTTGGATATTTTGCGCGGAAATCCAGATCGTATCAGATCATAACCCTTTAACATATTTGACAGATGGTCTTCCACACAGCGCCAAATTAACAAGGTGGGCTTTAGCGTTGCAGCGATACAATTTGAAAATTACTGATCGAAGGGGCGTTCAACATGGAAATGCTGATGCATTATCCAGGCTCAAGTTAGATCCTTCTTAATAAAGTGGGATCAGGTTTATGAATTTTTATATTGAATTGTTATTGTAATTGAATTATTACTGTGTATTATGAGGATATAATTATTTATTTTTCGAACCTGTTTAAAAAAAAAGAAATTATTAATAATACAGTGATCCGGATAATCTGGTACATGTCCATAAAAGATCGTAAACAAAGATTTCTTTCAGCAGCATCGTCACTCCTGTGACGGATGTGCTTTCCCCCATGGGAGTAGTAAAGTTCCGTCGATATTATCAACGGATTATGTGATGATGAACTAACGAACGCGCCAAACTCCATGGTAATAAAACTGGGAAATTTGACTCGAGCTGAAATATAAAATATGTACTTGAGAATGAGGGCACGTTACAATAATGAGAGGTGCGAGGATTCTAAAGATTTAATTTAGTTTTATATAAAATTTTGTTGGGACCGTTTTTGTTTTGGACGCCTGATAAAACTGGCGTTGGAAATGCATGATTTATGTTAGAGTAATAAAGGTTTTTTATGTAAGTCCTATAAATTGCTTTGCCCTTTGTTGAAAGGAAGTTAAAAAACCCGTACTGTGTCCAATAGGTTTCATTAAATATCATTGTGTTTCTGAGGAGTGCAAATAATTTTTTCAGCGATTATAAGCGGAGTCCGCACTCCAGTTGGAGTATAGCTCAGGACCCATAGAACACGGATTCCTAATAACAAAATATCTACCGTGATATGGGGGAGTGGTCTATTGTAGTGTGAATTTAAATTTTTATGTACCAATGAACATGCAAGAACCAAGCAACGTGTAGCTCAGTAACATTCTATCTGATCCAATCTTCGGGTTTTGTCTGTTGAAATTATGTCTTTTTTACGAATAAGCCTTATTAGGCGCTGAATGCCTCATACGAAAAGCGAGCGTAGCGAGTCTAGGGGCCTTGGCCCCTACTATTTTATATATTTTACTTTTGGAGTTCACGTGCTCTTGTGCTCAAATGGATGAGCCGCCACTGCATCCAGAACGTTAATTTATGACTCAAGTACCGGATGATAGTACCTAGTAGGTGGTCTACGCGTAGACATAACGAATACACAGAAGCCTCTGATCGATAGTCTTCCGGCAACAAGGTAGCTGAGGAGTAAAAAAAATTATGACTGATTTGCTGCATTTTCTAGATATACACGGGATTTTGAAAAAATTTTGCCTCATGTTCAATCTGAAGACTGAATTGTGGGCTACAGCTTTAATGATTCCAGCTTTGATTTTTTGATAATGATTACATAAAGAATAAATTTTTATTAATGAATGTTAAAATAAAGTTTAAATTTATCTAAAATACAAGATTGTTTAAATAATTTAAAAAGAATTATTTTACACAAGTAAAGTGATCGGCGGATTTTTTATACGTTCTTATTAAAAATAATACTACATTTTATTATACTAATAAGAGCTACACTACTGGCCAAAAGTATTGCAAGTTTCAGAAATCTAACCCTTTTCAAGCCCCATCTCACCCGTAAAAATTAAAAATCAATATAAAATTGATATTTTTTAATGTCAACATGTTAAATTAGTTACTTCAAAGACAACATAGCATTAAGTTAAAGAACAAAAATAATTATTTAGTTTATTGAAAAATTAGCATAAAAATACATAGGTTAGAATAGAAATCCTAATCCATTTTGGCTCGCCCGAATAAAATTAAATAAAGAATTAATTTCAAGTTATTCTGCAAAAAGAGGATAATAAATGAATGCAATTAAACTAAAGATAATTTATTATGTTGCTGAGCAGCCTTGACTTTGATCACAACAGCCACTCTTATGGAATCCACAATGTTTTACAACACTTCCTTCGGTGTTTCATGGCGGCAACTTAAATTATTGGCTCCTGAAGCTCTCATTTTGTTTTTTGGTTATATTCAGATGTATTTTTTCCAAATTATTTCCATAAATTCTCAAAAGTATTTAAATGTGGCAAATTTCCTGTCCATTTTTTCTGGGCTTATTCTTGAAACGATGATTAGATTTCTCAAACTGGCAATACTTTTGTCCAGTAGTGTATGTTAAAAGTTGCGTTATTAATTACCAAACGGGCCGATCGTACACAATGGCGGCCCGACACAGTAAGCAAGGGGCGCCATTATGAACTTAAAAACTGAGAAAAACTTGACCTGAATTTAAGAGAGCTATTTTGGATTTGGGAATGCCATTTTCTATTACCGATGAATCAGATATAGGCTTTTTTTTTTTTTTTTTTTTTTTTACCATGGCTAATGCATAAAAGTTTGATGTGTTGTGTTTGTGTTTTTTGTAACACCATAAATAACCAAAACTAAATCCTCCAAGACCATTCTAAAAGTTAATTGGGGAAACTTGAGTAATGTTTTGACCTTGATAAAATACTGTAAACAAGAATTCTGGAACATCCTAGGAATTTAGTCAGAGATAAAAATGGCCAAATATAAAAAACGCAGTTACACGACAGAAATATTGAATAACACCAACACACAGAAGCCCGCAAGAGAGAAGAAAAAAGGAATGGGGAAGCTCAACTTGATTTCCAAAGAAAATCTTCTGAAATAGCTATAAACATTTCCTGTACAAGTCATTGTGAAAAGTTTGATTACAACTTTATTAAAAAATTCTGTCATTGTGATTGTTCTGTTATTTTTTCTGTCAACAAATAAAAATACGAATACAATTCATTTTTCTTCTTCTAAAATATCGTAACGTCGATTTGGTGCTGCGCCCGAGGACAGATGTCCCCCTTGCCCCCCCCCCCTAGCTACGCCACTGACCATGGTCTAATATTCAAATAATTAATTACAACCGCGGTAAATGACTAGCCGATCGTAATGAACGACTCTTGGATTCGAATTAGGTGACTTACGAATCCGTGCGATGACGTCGTTCAGTCTGTTTAGGACTGTGCCCCACGGCGATTGCAGCTTGCGAGACAGGCCTTTCTGTCGAGTAGGATTCCATAGCCAAACTTTGTCACCTTCGTGCACGGACTAAGAGGCTTTAGGACGATCATCGGGTAGCGGCAGACGGGCGAAACTGCGTCAGCCTCTGAAAGGAAAATATGCGATCTCCTTTTAATGATTAACGGCATGGGCGCCCTCTGACGACACACGGCGTAAGCATCTCCCGCGTGGTGCTTCCGTTGATATTTGTTTACGTTTTAGCTACTAGCACACGACGCATGCGCCAAAAAATTAATGGGTACGACTCCCAGCGCCACCTTTTAGGGAACCACCATTTAGCGCCACCATTTAGTTCTTTCACAATGCTTGGATGATTGTCCTGTACCCTCTTAGTCCGTGCCTTCGTGTCTTCATCTTTTCAGTGTTCAGGTTGATGCGGTCTCGAGCAAAATGATGAACGTCTTCAAACCGTGCCCGAAGATTTTCCGTGTACTCCTCTGTCGATGAAAGGCGCGTTTCCACTTGTGTCGTTAATGCCCCAAATGTGCTTACTGACTCAAAAGTCGTTACGCTAAAGTAGAATTCCGTTTCCACTAGCTTTGTTATCTTCTTTTAGAACCGTACGTTTCCTCCAATGGCCATTAGCGATTTCGCGCATGCGTGTTAAAACTTTTATCTGTTTCCCGTTTTTCTTTTAAATATATCCCCATTTGTTATTTTTAAATACAGAAAAATTTCTTAAATTTGGAATTCCAATTTACGAAATTACACGCTTAAATCTATTGAGTAAAATAATAATCAAACGGAGTATATTTTTACTCAATTTTTGACTTCAAACAGCCATTCTCTCGATTGAGTAAAATTTGCTCAATTCATCAACAAAAATCAATGGAGCGAAAAATTCTCAATTTTTGAGCATTATACAACAGCTCCATATAGGCTAAATAATAATAAAAAATGAGGAGTGTCTGTCCGTTTTTGATTAATATAACTGTACTCAATTATGATTATTATTTAAGCTATAGAATGAGCGTTTTTGCAAAATCAGCCCTTTTTTAATTAACATATCTGTACTCAATTAAGATTATTATTTCAAGCTAGAAAAAGGGTGTTTTATTAAAATTTGCTGTTTTTGATTAATATAGATTCGTTTCCTTCATTTTTTACTATCCGAGCTGTAATCTATGATTATAAGCCCGAGAAAATAAATTTTAAATCAAGGCAAATACATTAAATATATCTTAATACACTATAAAAAAGTATTTTTTTAACAAATATCAGGTTGTAACGAAAGTTTTCCGCCATATCTGCCTGAAAAACTAACTTCTAACTCCTTAGATAACTGTTTTTGAACTTTCGGTACCAAACCTGCACAGTATCACATGATACAACAATAGTACTTAAAACTGTACTCTTAATTTGTTGATATTATGTAGCTGACTTTTTGCAACACAAGTGGAAGTAAATGATGGTTCTAATCCTCTAGAGTGATAGTTCCATTTGGGACACCTTATACTTAATGATTACTATATTTTTTTACAGATTTCACAACACAGTGTTATAAAGTAAGCCTCTTTCTTTTAAATCCCAAAAATCGTTTGACAAAATATGAGTAAATACGCCAACGCGAACTGTGTGCTGACGATGTTTGCGGTGGCGGGAAACTTTCGTTACAACCTAATAGAATATAATTTCACTATAGTCTCTCGTTATAAAACGAATTCACAGTACAGTCAGAATACAGAAATGCAATCATGGTTAAACCAGCTGTGAGATTTAGCTGTGAGATAAAGCTGTGAGACCAGCTGTGAGATAAAGCAGCAACCCAATTTATTGATATGAAAAGGTAAAATACTACTTACTCACTTTGGGTGGAGATATCATAACTTCATTTGTTTTACAACAGCTTTTTATAATCCAATCGTAAGAAACTATGTCATTAAAGCGAAATCTTTACCTAAAGCATCTCCTCCATATCTAGGCTGAATTTATTTCACAACTCTGAATATGAAAAAGATGCATTTGGTATTCGGATATAACATAAAACTATCACCAGCACACTCACAACTATGCCCGCGTTTTTTACTATGAACCGTTATCCGTTAAGAGCGTTCGTTGGTCACGTGACAGTAATAGGATATGGGTCGTGGGGGAGAAGAGAGAGAATACTCAAATAGACACGATTTTTGCGGAAAATGAGTTAAATAGAATATAGCGGATGGGGAGTGCTGGGGCGAATTGAGGCATTCACAAATTATTGTCTTGAATGAGTATTTTTTGGCGTAAAAGGATTTAAATCGGCCGATAAGAAATTTAATCAATTAATGAGTGTTAGTTTTAATCAATAGATTTAAGCGTGTAGACCTTAAAATAACAATAAATCAGTATTGGAAAGAAAATGTTTTAGATTTTATTAAAAATGTTTAAAAGAATAGCATCTTTCTAATGAGCAATTTCTCAGTAAATGTATTTTATTTTTAATACATTTTTCTATTTAAAAAAATGTAAGTCTTTTCTTTTTAACTTTACCTGATTACAACGATTTCTTTTTATAATACTGCAGGATTTTTTATAATCTGGAAATTTGTGTTATGCAGAATCGGTAAGTCCCGTCGATTTTGAATTTGAAAAATTCTACTGCATTTATTTAAGGGACTTTTTTAGTTAGCACATATTATACTAATCTTAGGATGCTTAAAAAAAAAAAACCTGGGTATCAGTGATTCCCATAAATTAGAGGCTTTAAAATACTAAGTTAATTGAGCTGTTTTGATAGATTTAAAAGGCAGCCACATTTTCGATAAATTTAAGTACTGCATGCTGTCTTTCACCAAATAAGTAATTAACAGAATATTGATATCTGCTTTTTGTGTGTTTTGTAAATTTAAGAAGTACATTATGTTATTAATTTAATTTCAGTTATCTCTAACATACACTAAAAGCACATAACTATTTCTGAAAAGGTTGTATTGTATTGTGTTATAGTAAACCTACAGGAGGAGTATTTTGTATTGCCTATGTAAGGGGGGGGGGTTGACTTTCTTAGTGCTTCTGAAGCGTATTTGCTTTACATACATCGTGAGAAAAACCGTCCAAAACTCCGAATTTTTAGATTATCAGCCATCCGGTAGACCAGAACCCTGGACCTTTATACTTCAGTTATCTACCATCTTCAGTATTTTATCAACTCGGCTCGGGTGGGCACAACCAGGGGCATAGCCAGGGGGGGGATATCGGGATATATCCCCCCCCCCGAAATTTTTGGATTAGTGATGAAATTCCGTCTATTTATACACATATAAGTTCATATCCCCCCCGAAAATTTTCTCAGGCGCATATCCCCCCCCCCCCGAAAAATTTTCCTGGCTACGCGCCTGGGCACAACATCTTGTTTTAGATGCCATCTCCGGCCTTTAAATGTTTAATACAAAAGATAGCGCATTTATAAATTTAGATCAATTAATCAAATTTCTATCTGAAAAGTATTGAAGAAAATTTTAAATCTGGTACTTAAAGGAATTCAAAATAAAAGTGAGAAAACCTAAGATTTGGAAAAAATATAGGTCTTAAAATTATAATTCAATAATTGCGATAAATTTTATATATACATGAAGAGTAAAAGAATTATTATTAAAACTAGTTAGTATGTAAAACTACTATTTATTTTCCTTTGAATCCTAAATAATAATTATTATTAATTAACTATATGAGCTTTCTGAAGAGAAAAAAAAATCCATTGAAATATTCATTACATATTGAATTTTCCAAATAGATTTAGTAATATTAGAAAAATAAAGACTTAATTTCAATTAGAAATAGCTATCAAAATACTAGAGATATATGAAACGAAATACTTAAAAAAAAGTTAGGAAGGAGTTTTACCAAAAAATACTTAAATTATTTTTTTTTAATTGAAAGTCTTAACTATTATTAATTATAGAAAAATGAATTACAGAAAAAATAAGTAAAGTACATAATAATCTGTTAGTATTTTTTCAAATGAAATAAAACAAAAACGACAGTAAAACAAACACATCTCGCAAAATAGCGGCGGCGAGGTTTGAACTGAAGACGTTTGGTCAGAGAGCAGAAGCGAAACGTGCTAGCTATCTAGGACCAAACCGGTTTACGTTATAAGTTAACTTGTACAACTCTTGTCACGGATCTAGGCGACATCTCGGATAGCTGAGAGCCAAAAGCAAGAGGAAATAGAAATATTATTAAAAGAGTGACTAATTAAAACATAAGGGATAAAAATACTCAAAAGAAAGAATAACAGAATTATTATTATGTGTGCATGACATCATGGAGAGAGAGATTGAGCGCCGAGTCTTTTTTTTTTCCCCTTTAGATTTTTTAGGTCAATTGATTGCATCAATTTTGATCCAGAGCAGATTTATAACCATTTGGAATACTGTGATGAAAACTGATGATTATTTGAACAGCAACAACAACAACAAAAAAAAAAAAAAATAAGAGCCTACTTATCCTTAAAAAATATAACTCTCGTACTTTCTCACTTTCGCGACCGCTATATTGGAATCCTTGAGAGAGCGTGGAACCAGCCAATGGGGTGACGAGATTCTTACGACTTTAGAGGTTGGGAATGAAACGTTTTTATTCCGATAAAAACCGTCTGTAGAGACGAAAACAGCAGCTTGGGTGTAGTGCAAAAGGGAGCCCGCACACGAAGAAGATTTAAAATATTCAGACGAAGTGGTGCCAGGTATTGTCAACAAAGGACAACCAAGATTGCCCCATAATAAATTAAAGAAATTTATAGTGGGCAGCTGATTTACATATTCAGACATAGTGGTGCCAGATGTGTCACCAAGGGACAGTCAAAATTACCCCATAATAAATTAAAGAAATTTATAGTGGGCAGATGCTGATGGCCAATACTGCAGGAAGGCATAGGTAAGGAGGAGGTATAAAATAAGGAAAGAGAACCAATTACAAAAATGGAGAAGCAAAAAATTATGCACGTAAAGGGGGCGTGAACAAAATGACTCCCGGATTGGTTTGGCGGAAAAAGATAGGAGAAACGGAGAGGGTGGCCAGGAGAGTCTGCAGAGGTGGTCGGAGAGAGAGTGTCGAGAGAAGTCCAGAGAGGACGGACTCAGAGAGGATTGTTGTTGAGAGTGTGCTAAAAAATGGATGTAAAAAAATGCTAAGTGCATCGCGACTTGAAGGAGACGGCCGAGGTCCTTGGAGGGATCTCCGTGGAATCCAGCTAACGACTACCTAGAGAGATGACTCGGTGCGGAAAGCATCGACTACTAAAATATTGATGACTTCGTCGCCCAGCCTAGACGTCAACGTGCCATTAAGCATAAAAAAATGCCCGACCAATGCATCATCAAAGAAGGTAAAAGAACCTTGTATTGATTTATATTTAATTTTGGCCCGCACTATATCTCTCCGATCTCTCCGCGATATCTATATTTAATGTTAATATTATTGAATATTCAAAAAGATATGATGTCACAGTTATAATTTATAAATGTGTAAAGGAAAAGAAGATAACAAATAGTACGAGTAAATTGTATAAGATATTGTATGTTTGGAAGTTAAGTAATAATAATTAAAGAAAATGTTTTAAAATCTGTCTCTTTTATTGAGCCGGTAATTATATTTTGTTTCAGGAACCTTTAAATAGGAAAATTTAGGAGTTGTTGGTTGAGGAATTTTCCGAAAGGTAGGATTTTTGGATTATTGCGGATTTGTACTACCACTTACGATTTAGAAAAATCTAACTTATGTAACCTACCTAAATTAATAATTCAACTTTAAAATTTCTTAAGGCCAAAAGAAGAGTACACCATCCCCCCTATTACTTCATTGGGGTCGAGTTGTTAGCGGCGGTAAGCGAATTAGGGAAAATAAAGGCCTAGTGGAAACGGGGCTGAAGTCGTTGAGCCGGTAGTCTCATGGACGGCACTCCTATAGGCTAGCAGAAAGAGGGGGAGTTTCTTGTCCTCTTGATTCCAAGCGACCAGGTGCAAGAGGTTGTTCAAAATAGCGCGATTAAACCTCTGCACCACAGTGGCGTACCCAGGGGGGTGCAAATGGACATATGCATCCCCCAAGATTTCTCAAATTGAAATATTCCAGGTGGGGGGGGGGACCCCGATTTTTTCCAATTTTTTTTTTTTTCATCATGAAAAGGAAACATGATTCCAACTAAATGAATTCTTGAAAAATTAATAGAAAGTTTTTGATGACTCTAAAAATGTGCCTTTGTGTTCATGAGGCCGAGACCAGTGGCCAGTATTAGCAGGAGGAGAGAGAAGGGGAGGGTGCATCGCTATAGAATACCTGTGGAATATTATGTATTATTTCTATGAAGATGTCCCCCCCCCCTCTCCGAGATGTTAGAGATAATCTCTGATTTCTTATTCATAAACGGAGAGCAGTCAGGAAATCTCGTTCAATCCATTTTCTTTTGCTCGAATTGGTAAGTTCATAATTCCATAACTTTAAATTCGTTTCAATCTTTTTCTTATTTTTTTAAAATTAATTAATTAATTAATTTTTTTTTTGATCCGAGAATGAATAAAAGGAATCAGTAGTCGCTTTTAAGTTTTCTTAAATCTGGTGAAAGAAAAATTCCAAACATCAATTTGAAGCAAAAAAGAGTTACAATTCATAACAATTTCAAGTAACAGTAATAAATTTTTGAATGCTGTAATTTTACATCTTAAAATTCAGAAAACACAAAGAAATTTTGAGATAAAAAAATAGTATTAGGTTGTAACGAAAGTTTTCCGCCTCCGCAAACATCGTCCGTACACAGTTCGCGTTAGCGTATTTACTCATATTTTTCGAAACGATTTTTGGCATTTGAAAGAAAGAGACTTACTTTATAACACTGTGTTGTGAAATCTGTAAAAAATATAGTTATCATTAAGTACAAGGTGTCTCAAATGGAACTATCACTCTAGCGGATTAGAACCATCCTTTACTTCCAGTTCTGCTACAAAAAGTCAGCTACAAAATACCAACGAATTATGTGTACAGCTTTAACTACCAGTGTTGTATCATGTGCCACTGTGCAGAAAGTTCAAAAACAAGGACTATGACATTTAAGAAGCAGAGAGCTCTGGCTGGTCTGCTGATGTCGATGAGGCCAGCCTGCGAGAACTTGTGGAAGAAGATCAGTAATTAACCACTCGACAGTTATCTAAGGAGTTAGTTTTTCATGCAGAATTGGCGGAAAACTTTTGTTACAACGACAACCTGATATTTTAGTTTCACTGGAAATAACCTCATACCTACAGAGGAAAACGAACTAGAAATGCTTTGATTTAATGATTATAGACTATCAGCTATGAAAAAAGAAATGACTGGTACAACAGGTTAGATTAACTGCTGTAGAAATTTTACAAGTATGCAACGTTGATATTTTCCCGAATATCCATAAACTTTTAAAAAGGCTAGTCAGTTAGCCTGTGACAACATGTATCACTGAAGGATCGTTTTCAACTATGAAATATTTAAAAAACTACTTAAGAAACAGCATTTTTGAAATGCGTTTAAATGGTCTCTGTTATGCATGTATAAAAAATATATTTGTAAGTGATAAAGCCGTAAATATTTTGAAAAAACAGGGAGAATAAATATAAAATTGTAGAAAATACTAAGTATGAAATTTTTCATTTTATTATAACCACTTCTTTTTTACTATTCTTTAAATTATGGCTGTTTTTTCAATCATTAAATGACTTTTATCGAATTTTCAACGATGTTGGATTCCGTCGGTTCTGGTACATACGAATTTTCGTTCTAATGGTATCTTTACTACTTTTCCCATGATCTTCAATTCTGTAACTTTTAATAACTTGATAAAACTTGTATTAATTCGTGAACAGGTTTGAAAGGGAGAAACAAAAAACGTGTACATGGGTGGTAATTTCTGCCGCTCATGTATTTTGAGGAGCTCATCTTGAGTTTTCTAACAATTGAAAACTAGATTAATTTGACAGATTTCAGTATGCTCCCTATATGGGGCACCCATAATAGCATATTCTTTAAAATTCACCAATTGGTACATTACTTCTTTCACGGTAATGGCGGTATGCACCCCTCAAAATAAATTCCTGGGTACGCCACTGCTGTACCATGCCGTCGGATTGTGGGTGTAAAGGCGTAGTCTGAGTTTTGTCTATTCCGAGAAATTGACATAGCCCTTTAAAAACTGCAGTTAAAGTTCGTTCCTTGGTCGGAATGAAGCTGCAGAGGGGTTCCATATCTGGAAATAGATTCTTGCACCAATACCTCTGCTACGGTCGTAGCTTCTTGACTGGGAATAAGATATGCTGCGGGCCATTTAGAGAAATAATCTATGACAACTAGGATGTACTTGTTGCCATCCGAAATTCGCAGAAGAGGTTCAAAGATGTCGAGGGCAATTCTTTCAAAAGGCGCTCCTACGTTATAATGTAGTTTTCCACGGCTACGTTTCTTCGGGCCTTTACGGGCAGCACAGGCGTCACAAGCTTGACACCACTTTTCGACATCGTCTAGAGCCGTAGCCCAGTAGAAGCGCTCGCGAACTTTCTGCTGGGTCTTCATTATGCCAAAATGGTCCCCAGTAAGACCATGCAGCTCTTCTAGAACCTTCGAAAGAGGGAGTACTAACTACCAGCGAAGCGTCTTGCCGTCGTCCGACTCCTATTTACGATACAAGACTCCGTTTCTCAGGCGAAGCGAATCCCATAAAGCCCAATATTGTTTCGTTGCCGGACTACATAACGATATTTCCTGCCAGCTGGGCTTAGCGCCGGATTTTTCGATTAACTCCACAATATGCTTAATGTCGTTATCTGCTAATTCGTCCGCCCGAACCTTTTCGTCACTCCAGGGATCTTGGGATGGTGCCGATGATGTAACTTGGCGGTAACGGGATGTTTCAGATGGTAATTTTTCTCTGCCCTGGAGCAATAGCGACAACTTTCTATGCAGGGCCTTCTGGATAAAGCATCTGCGTTTTCATGAGATGCTCCTTTCCGATGACGTATTTCTATGTCGTAATCTTGTATCTTGTATTCAGAGTATCCACCTGGCTATCTGGCCCTCCGGATTCTTGAAATTTAGAAACCAGGTTAAAGAAGCATGGTCCCTTCGGAGCAGGAACTTTCGGCCGTACAGATAATGACGGAAATGCTCCACGGCCTTAACGATAGCAAGAAGTTCCTTTCTCGTAACGCAATAAATACGTTCCACCCTTGAAAGGCACTTGCTCCAGTAAGCAATGACGTGTTCTTGGCCTGGTACAAAACTGCTCCGACACTCTCCTTACTTGCCTCTGTATACAGGATAAATGGCTTTTCAGGGTGAGGATACGATAAGATCGGCGCAGATGTTAAAGCCGTCTTCAGTTCGTTGAATGCAGGAAGGCATAGGTAAGGAGGAGGTATAAAATAAGGAAAGAGAACCAATTACAAAAATGGAGAAGCAAAAAATTATGCACGTAAAGGGGGCGTGAACAAAATGACTCCCGGATTGGTTTGGCGGAAAAAGAAAGGAGAAACGGAGAGGGTATCCAGGAGAGTCTGCAGAGGTGGTCGGAGAGAGAGTGTCGAGAGAACTCAGAGAGGATTGTTGTTGAGAGTGTGCTAAAAAATGGATGTAAAAAAATGCTAAGTGCATCGCGACTTGAAGGAGACGGCCGAGGTCCTTGGAGGGATCTCCGTGGAATCCAGCTAACGACTACCTAGAGAGATGACTCGGTGCGGAAAGCATCGACTACTAAAATATTGATGACTTCGTCGCCCAGCCTAGACGTCAACGTGCCATCAAGCATAAAAAAATGCCCGACCAATGCATCATCAAAGAAGGTAAAAGAACCTTGTATTGATTTATATTTAATTTTGGCCCGCACTATATCTCTCCGATCTCTCCGCGATATCTATATTTAATGTTAATATTATTGAATATTCAAAAAGAAATGATGTCACAGTTATAATTTATAAATGTGTAAAGGAAAAGAAGATAACAAATAGTACGAGTAAATTGTATAAGATATTGTATGTTTGGAAGTTAAGTAATAATAATTAAAGAAAATGTTTTAAAATCTGTCTCTTTTATTGAGCCGGTAATTATATTTTGTTTCAGGAACCTTTAAATAGGAAAATTTAGGAGTTGTTGGTTGAGGAATTTTCCGAAAGGTAGGATTTTTGGATTATTGCGGATTTGTACTGCCACTTACGATTTAGAAAAATCTAACTTATGTAACCTAACTAAATTAATAATTCAACTTTAAAATTTCTTAAGGCCAAAAGAAGAGTACACCATCCCCCCTATTACTTCATTGGGGTCGAGTTGTTAGCGGCGGTAAGCGAATTAGGGAAAATAAAGGCCTAGTGGAAACGGGGCTGAAGTCGTTGAGCCGGTAGTCTCATGGACGGCACTCCTATAGGCTAGCACAGTGGTTCCCAACCTTTTTTCAATCGCGACCCCTTTTAGATTTTTCAAAACTTTCGCGACCCCCCCCCCCCCATCTGCCATGTTTGACCAATAAAAAAAATAACGAAAAAATACATCTTGAGATTTAAAATTGATATCTTTTAATACGTACTGATTTTTAATAGGATGATTGAGGCTGAATTTGACTGACAAGTTTGGCTATTCTTGGCTGAATATTGGTGAAAGACAACCGCATGTCATCTTAGACATCTAATTTACTACTACTGGCTTTTGTCTTCTGCAAAAGAGTTGAAAATCCAACTTCACGCAAATAAGTGTGGATGTAAATGGCGTTAGAATTTGACACGAAAAATTATCGGATATGAGCAACGCACAGCACACAAAAATTGAGTTAATGGTTTTTCTTGGTATAAATCACTTGCGGAGGAGTCACTTTGCAAATTCAAAAATTCACCCTGCACTTCATCAGGAAGATCGGCGACATCTAAAGATGTGTGAAATGGATTTCGCACGCTTCAGATTGAAGGGCTTCAAGGTGGCTACTAATTACCCCATTTAAATTAATTACAATTCCTATTTCCGATTCTTCTGTCTTAATGCATGGGTTCTCAAGCATTAGTTAACACTCCTAGATTTACTGACGCCAGTTTTTGTAGCTTTGATACAATTGTTGTTGTTGTTGTGTGATTAGGGCAACACTACTCTAGGGCGATCTGCCAAGGGGGATGCCTTGGTAGGACTTCCTAAGGGGGTTCTAACGCGTATTCACGTTACATCTGAAGAAAACCTACCAAAACTCCAGACCGTTAGATCGACAGCCGCGAGATGGGACCCGAACCTGGGACCTTCACACTTCGGCCATCTACCATTTTCAGTGGCATAACCACTGTGCCATGGTGAGGCCCTAGCTTTGATACAAAAGCTCTGATGAGAATAAGGATTTTTTCTTTCCAAAGGAAAAGGGAGAAATGGTGTCTCATGGCGAAGAAACGTTAAATTGTTTGCTATTTATTTCCTACAAAAGCGGTCTGCGGCGACCCACGAAAAAAGGCATGGCGACCCACTTGGGGGTCGCGACCCCCCGGCTGGGAACCACTGGGCTAGCAGAAAGAGGGAGAGTTTCTTGTCCTCTTGATTCCTAGCGACCAGGTGCAAGAGGTTGTTCAAAATAGCGCGAATAAATCTCTGCACCACAGTGGCGTACCCAGGGGGGTGCAAATGGACATATGCATCCCCCAAGATTTCTCAAATTGAAATATTCCAGGTGGGGGGGGAACCCCGATTTTTTCCAAATTTTTTTTTTTTCATCATGAAAAGGAAACATGATTCCAACTAAATGAATTCTTGAAAAATTAATAGAAAGTTTTTGATGACTCTAAAAATGTGCCTTTGTGTTCATGAGGCCGAGACCAGTGGCCAGTATTAGCAGGAGGAGAGAGAAGGGGAGGGTGCATCACTATAGAATACCTGTGGAATATTATGTATTATTTCTATGAAGATGTCCCCCCCCCCCCTCTCCGAGCAGTTAGAGATAATCTCTGATTTCTTATTCATAAACGGAGAGCAGTCAGGAAATCTCGTTCAATCCATTTTCTTTTGCTCGAATTGGTAAGTTCATAATTCCATAACTTTAAATTCGTTTCAATCTTTTTCTTATTTTTTAAAAATTAATTAATTAATTAATTAATTTTTTGATCCGAGAGTGAATAAAAGGAATGAGTAGTCGCTTTTAAGTTTTCTTAAATCTGGTGAAAGAAAAATTCCAAACATCAATTTGAAGCAAAAAAGAGTACAATTAATAACAATTTCAAGTAACAGTAATAAATTTTTGAATGCTGTAATTTTACATCTTAAAATTCAGAAAACACAAAGAAATTTTGAGATAAATAAATAGTATTAGGTTGTAACGAAAGTTTTCCGCCTCCGCAAACATCGTCCGTACACAGTTCGCGTTAGCGTATTTACTCATATTTTTCGAAACGATTTTTGGCATTTGAAAGAAAGAGACTTACTTTATAACACTGTGTTGTGAAATCTGTAAAAAATATAGTTATCATTAAGTACAAGGTGTCTCAAAAGGAACTATCACTCTAGCGGATTAGAACCATCCTTTACTTCCAGTTCTGCTACAAAAAGTCAGCTACAAAATACCAACGAATTATGTGTACAGCTTTAACTACCAGTGTTGTATCATGTGCCACTGTGCAGAAAGTTCAAAAACAAGGACTATGACATTTAAGAAGCAGAGAGCTCTGGCTGGTCTGCTGATGTCGATGAGGCCAGCCTGCGAGAACTCGTGGAAGAAGATCAGTAATTAACCACTCGACAGTTATCTAAGGAGTTAGTTTTTCATGCAGAATTGGCGGAAAACTTTTGTTACAACGACAACCTGATATTTTAGTTTCACTGGAAATAACCTCATACCTACAGAGGAAAACGAACTAGAAATGCTTTGATTTAATGATTATAGACTATCAGCTATGAAAAAAGAAATGACTGGTACAACAGGTTAGATTAACTGCTGTAGAAATTTTACAAGTATGCAACGTTGATATTTTCCCGAATATCCATAAACTTTTAAAAAGGCTAGTCAGTTAGCCTGTGACAACATGTATCACTGAAGGATCGTTTTCAACTATGAAATATTTAAAAAACTACTTAAGAAACAGCATTTTTGAAATGCGTTTAAATGGTCTCTGTTATGCATGTATAAAAAATATATTTGTAAGTGATAAAGCCGTAAATATTTTGAAAAAACAGGGAGAATAAATATAAAATTGTAGAAAATACTAAGTATGAAATTTTTCATTTTATTATAACCACTTCTTTTTTACTATTCTTTAAATTATGGCTGTTTTTTCAATCATTAAATGACTTTTATCGAATTTTCAACGATGTTGGATTCCGTCGGTTCTGGTACATACGAATTTTCGTTCTAATGGTATCTTTACTACTTTTCCCATGATCTTCAATTCTGTAACTTTTAATAACTTGATAAAACTTGTATTAATTCGTGAACAGGTTTGAAAGGGAGAAACAAAAAACGTGTACATGGGTGGTAATTTCTGCCGCTCATGTATTTTGAGGAGCTCATCTTGAGTTTTCTAACAATTGAAAACTAGATTAATTTGACAGATTTCAGTATGCTCCCTATATGGGGCACCCATAATAGCATATTCTTTAAAATTCACCAATTGGTACATTACTTCTTTCACGGTAATGGCGGTATGCACCCCTCAAAATAAATTCCTGGGTACGCCACTGCTGTACCATGCCGTCGGATTGTGGGTGTAAAGGCGTAGTCTGAGTTTTGTCTATTCCGAGAAATTGACATAGCCCTTTAAAAACTGCAGTTAAAGTTCGTTCCTTGGTCGGAATGAAGCTGCAGAGGGGTTCCATATCTGGAAATAGATTCTTGCACCAATACCTCTGCTACGGTCGTAGCTTCTTGACTGGGAATAAGATATGCTGCGGGCCATTTAGAGAAATAATCTATGACAACTAGGATGTACTTGTTGCCATCCGAAATTCGCAGAAGAGGTTCAAAGATGTCGAGGGCAATTCTTTCAAAAGGCGCTCCTACGTTATAATGTAGTTTTCCACGGCTACGTTTCTTCGGGCCTTTACGGGCAGCACAGGCGTCACAAGCTTGACACCACTTTTCGACATCGTCTAGAGCCGTAGCCCAGTAGAAGCGCTCGCGAACTTTCTGCTGGGTCTTCATTATGCCAAAATGGTCCCCAGTAAGACCATGCAGCTCTTCTAGAACCTTCGAAAGAGGGAGTACTAACTACCAGCGAAGCGTCTTGCCGTCGTCCGACTCCTATTTACGATACAAGACTCCGTTTCTCAGGCGAAGCGAATCCCATAAAGCCCAATATTGTTTCGTTGCCGGACTACATAACGATATTTCCTGCCAGCTGGGCTTAGCGCCGGATTTTTCGATTAACTCCACAATATGCTTAATGTCGTTATCTGCTAATTCGTCCGCCCGAACCTTTTCGTCACTCCAGGGATCTTGGGATGGTGCCGATGATGTAACTTGGCGGTAACGGGATGTTTCAGATGGTAATTTTTCTCTGCCCTGGAGCAATAGCGACAACTTTCTATGCAGGGCCTTCTGGATAAAGCATCTGCGTTTTCATGAGATGCTCCTTTCCGATGACGTATTTCTATGTCGTAATCTTGTATCTTGTATTCAGAGTATCCACCTGGCTATCTGGCCCTCCGGATTCTTGAAATTTAGAAACCAGGTTAAAGAAGCATGGTCCCTTCGGAGCAGGAACTTTCGGCCGTACAGATAATGACGGAAATGCTCCACGGCCTTAACGATAGCAAGAAGTTCCTTTCTCGTAACGCAATAGTTACGTTCCACCCTTGAAAGGCACTTGCTCCAGTAAGCAATGACGTGTTCTTGGCCTGGTACAAAACTGCTCCGACACTCTCCTTACTTGCCTCTGTATACAGGATAAATGGCTTTTCAGGGTGAGGATACGATAAGATCGGCGCAGATGTTAAAGCCGTCTTCAGTTCGTTGAATGCATCCTCACATTCTTCAGTCCACAGAAATTTTGTCCAGTCTCGGTCAACTTGTGAAGTGGTCTTGCGATTTTAAAAAAACCTTTCACGAATTTTCGATAGTAAGTACACAGTCTGAGAAAACTTCGCAACTCATGGACATTTTCAGGGCGACTCTAACACTTGACTTCGGGATCGGTTCGGACTCCGTGGGCGGATATTATGTGCCCGAGATAACGTACTTCTCGACGAAACAGGTTGCACTTCGAAGGGCTCAGTTTAAAGTTTGCCTCCTGTAATTTCTGCAGCGCCTTTCGGATGTTCTCGAGATGCTCTTCGAAAGTCTTTCCGACGATGATGATGTCCAAATAAACGAGACATGCCTCGTAGGAAAGTCCTCTCAGCACTGACTCCATGAGACGCTCGAATGTAGCCGGTGCGTTGCAGAGTCAAAAAGGCATAACATTGAACTGCCACAATCCTTGTCCCGTAGTGAACGCAGTCTTTTCACGGTCGTCGGGATGAATTTCTACTTGCCAGTAGTCACTCTTGAGATCCAGAGTGGAGAACCATTCATTTTCCGTTAAAGTATGAGCGAGAGGAAGTCGCCGAAAATTTCAAAAAGGCATTTTTAAAAAAGGCCCAAATCTGATCCTTTTTTTTAACTTTGTTAAACCAGTAATTTTACTCAAATACATCATAGAATAAAAATGTACAAAATTATTTAATGTTCACGTAACATTTTG
The DNA here is from genome assembly GCA_038373885.1 of Cheiracanthium punctorium. Taxonomy (NCBI): domain Eukaryota; kingdom Metazoa; phylum Arthropoda; class Arachnida; order Araneae; family Cheiracanthiidae; genus Cheiracanthium; species Cheiracanthium punctorium. The sequence continues at coordinate 26,560 of JAWZYV010012933.1, forward strand.
AAACACACCTTAGGAAAATGAATGCTAAACGAATAGAATGGAAAATGTGAAGTATACCTAGTGGAATAAAAATTGTTGCTTACGTAGTTGCAGGTTAAAAAATAGTCCAAAACCTTTTTTATGAACTATTCCAAATCATCATTCATATTTTTTTTCTTGATGAACATCTAGCATGCTAAGTTCTGACAATATCTCATCAGTCATAGTTTATTTTATCCACGACTTTAAACTACGTACACATTTTCTACTACACAGGATGTATGCAGGATTTTATTTCGAAGAATGTCCAAAAAATAAAAATCTTCCAAGGAATCAGGCCTCACCATGGCACAGTGGTTATGTCACTGAAAATGGTAGACGGCCGAAGTGTGAAGGTCCCTGGTTCGGGTCACATTGCTCGGCCGTCGATCCAACGGTCTGGAGTTTGGTAGGTTTTCTCCAGATGTAATGTGAATACGCGTTAGAACCCCTTAGAAAGTCTTCCAATCAAGGCACCCCCCCATCCTTGGCAGATCGCCCTAGTGTAGCGTTGTCATAATCACACACAAACAACCAAGGAATCCGTCTGTATTCAGAGCCGGATTTAGGGGAGGGCAACTGGGATTGCAGTCTCGGTGCCTCCACAAGAGAGGAAGCCCCCAAGATAAATATTTTTACATTAAAAACTTCTACTAAATAATAAAAAAGTCATGACCCTTATCCTCAAAGTCATATACAACGGAACTACTTCTTTGTACACATTTCGCGTAGTGGCACTTGGTCTGATTGGTTGTTAGCCGTATCGATTTTACATTAAAAGTGCAACACCAGACATGATCTTTTGTGTAAATATACACGTGAAAGATAGAGATATGCCAGATTCTACTAGTATTTACTGAAGCAGTTTCGTACTACCGAAAAGTCATTTAAGTAAAAGAAGAAAAAAAAATGTTTAGTTTTGGTAATTTAGCCATATCCTAGAATGAAGGGGAAAGGGAGAACCATTTTCAATGTCTTACAAATTGCTTTATGAAATCGGTGCAGATTTGAACGTATCATCAAGTTGCATCTCTGGAGGCCTCCGATGTTGCGGGGTTGGATTGTCATGTATCTGGTCTTAAACACACTTTTTTCAAAGAAATCATACAACTTTTGAACATCTTTTATAAAATTATATTGTGACAGAAACTCGAAAATATTTAGGAAGTCTCTTTACCAGTTGCACTATGCACGATTACAAGCAGTGAACCTAAAAGAGTTACGAAATATTCAAGAAAAAAAAATCTTACGGAATTTCGTAATGATTCCCAAACGAAGAGAGCTTCGGCCCAGTTTTTGAAAGCAAATTTTGCGGGCAAGACTTTCTTTTCTGAAAGTTGCATGAGACATGAAACGTACAGGTTTACTGTTAACCAGTGGCGCACACAAGGGAGGGGTCCAAGGGGGTCTGGATCCCTGAGAAACGCGAGAAAGAAGTAAAAAAGAAAGCACGTGAAAAAAGATAATGATTTCTCACATCTAATTTTTCTTTTTTTCCAAAATGAATTTTGAAGGTTTCACAATATCTGCAATTTAGGCTCGTGATGCAGCGAGATAAGTTCAGGACTTTTATCACTGTCTCCATTCATGTCTTTAGAATGATTTAAAATATAAGTTTTATCATGCTTATGCAAAGAAAAAAAAAATAAGTCTCCCAAAATGCCGAAACTATATAAGTTCATCCGTTTCTCTCAGCAATGCAGAACTAATTTCAACTCCAGAGGTGTTGTTCCAAGGTGAGTTCCTTAACTTGAATTTATGGAGGCTCGTTTAAGAAAACTGATCTGTTTAAATTTCATAGTTCAGTATTCATTTTGTGATTTGTTTGTTGTAATTGTTGCTTCTCTAAACTGGCTATTATTATTAACGGGCGAGCGCTTACCGATTAGGCAGTCGCCACTACAACAGCCCGAAGATATTGGCTAATCTATTTAGCGGCACCCAATGGCCGGCCAAAATTATCCCCTATGAAGGAAGGTAAGCACCCAACCCGTTAGCATCCAACCCGTTAATCGAACCCGGACTCAAAGCGTAATAGAATGGTTTTTTAGCCATTACATCACCTAGGCAACTCTAAACTAATTATGTAAGGTTTCGAGTTTGATCATTTATTGTTCCTTATTTTTATTTGTCTTTTTTTTTAGTTAGTTAGTTAATGCTTGAAAACCAATTAATTTACAAAATGATATTGATAATATTAAAGTAAATTATTTCTGAAAATACAAGGTGTCCCGAAAACACTGACTTAGGCTTTTATTCCTTAAATAGTGATCATAAATACAATAAATTACAAAGTTGCGTAAAAAAAGGTACAGAATTTTATGATACCGATTAAAATTTTCAGGAGATTAAATCTAAATAAATGCAAAATTTAAATTTTTAGACGTCCCCGCACACACACACACACAAAAGAAATCCCAAGTAGTCAAATTTGCAACATATATTAATGAGATGATTTACAAAACTTGAACATTTTATCCGAAAAAGTGTCAAAGACACAAAAATAAATATATACTGACTTAAAACACTTTTTAATGGCTCTCGAACGGAAAAGAAAATCCCGTAAAATGAACTCATTTCAGGGGTCGTACACAATTTACGAAAGAAAATAATGGTTCTATAAATTCATACTTCTGCTGTTTTTGCGATTGCATGGCTCCTTACCAACTTCGTTTAAACATATCTCTCTTTTGAACTTACGATTTTGAAACGGGCGCTATGGTACCCTCCGGCATAGGGTTGAGATCCCTCGAATTGAGAAACTTTAATTATTAGCAATTATAAATAATTCCTGCTATCTAGTTTTAATCTCTCTCTTTTTTTTAATGATAACTGTCTTCGAATTCCATTAGGTATTGTTTCAAAATTTGATGAAAATTACAGTTTTATTAGCAAAACTCTATTCTAAGATTATTTATGGGCATTTACATCAGTTTTTCTTTTTTGACATAAAATAACAAAATTTTAACTTATTTTAAAATTACATTTTACCCAAATTTTTGGCCACTTTTTTCGGAAGATTAAGAAAAAAATTAATGCCCTGCCCCTTCTTATTTCACTTACAGTACAATTTGAATTATAGTAATATATAATTAAGGTACTTCGTGAAAATGAAATCGTTGTATTTATTGTATATTATTGTATAATTGTCACCAGGTAAATATCAATGTAAAACAATGTAACAATTTTTGAAAAAATTACGTTGCTTCTCTACTGGCCCGGGCCCCTGCTCTGGGGTTTCATTACACAGTAGAATACTCCGAAAGTAAAAAAAATCTTAAAAGCAAACAGGTGAACTGCTCTCGTAGGTTATCCTGTTATCGTATCTAGTTCTAGAATGATTCATTAAATTACTTATGCGAATTTTTGAATGGTGAAGTATTTGATTTTAATTCTTCTGTTTTTCTTCAATTAGCCGTCGAAGAGTTCCCACTCTTCCAAAATGTTTCACCAGATGAGAAAACACATGAAAGTAATAAAGACATGCAATCTATACCTAAGCTTCTTCATTCTGGTAAGTAACTCGAACGTTTGCCACCTTTATACGTAACTCACATTTAAGGCAATTAAAGCTGGTAGGATTTCGTTTTTCAATTTTAAGCTTTCGTCCTTCTAGCAGTTAGTTCAATGCTGGCCGCACTGCTTCAGGTTGTTATTTTGAAAAAGTCATGCAACTTTTGAACCGTTTCTTAAAGAATCCAGTTGTGATAGACTCGGAAAAATTAACACTGTCCCTTTACTAGCTGTGGTATACACTGTTACTAAAGATAAAACTACATAACAGTTACGAAATATTTCCTTAAAAAGTCAAATGTATAGTATTTTGCAATATTTCTCTAAACGGAGCCCATTTTTGAAGATAATTTTCATGCTTAAGAATTTTTATAAAGTTGTTTATTTTATTTTATTTTATTTTATTTATTTATTTATTTATTTTTGTACTTAACTGAACATATTCTACATGTTCAGTTGAGTGATTTTTTTTTTTTTACCTGATTTGTGACATGTGATTGGGATTGATTGTGAAATGTGATTTAAAAAAAAAGTACAGTGGAGTCTCAACTTACACGAGAGGTGCGTTCCAACACCTCTCGCGTAAGAGAAAATTTTCCGTTGTGAGCTGTGGTATATGTGCGACTCTTCAAACACATACACAGTTATTTTATGTTACCCCAGAACATACCCCAGAACAGCGTGGCAAGCCGCTGTTCTGGGGTTTAAAATAGTTCAAAATTCGTATTCTACGCGTCAAATAGTTAAATTTTGCTTTTTGTTGCATCAAAATCGGTCAACTAGAACCGGAGATACGGAGGTTTGTGTTTTCCCATTGTTTTCTATAGTAATTTCTAGAAATCTCGAGAAGTATTGGTCCTAGGCCTTCGGTAACTTCACTTTTGGGGACTTATTTTTGGCGCCAAATTTGGCTATATTTTGCTAAAAGTTGCCAAGCTTGCCGATATTTCCCCAATGGGGCTTCTAAAGATGCTTTTTCTGCATTAACATGCATAATAGCCGAATATTACTCCTCTATTACGTAATCATAATATAGTCTGTTCTAGTACATTCCACTGATGGTTCTCTCTGGAATCTTCCACGGTGTTCGTCGTAGCCTATAAAAGCGGGTTTCCCCAGTTCGAGTCTTAGTCTTGCTCCTGCTTCCGTCAAGAGTAGATGTCCGTGAAAGCTTAAGGCACTGTATTGACGCTATAGAAGCGGTCTTATCGCTTGTTTATGAAGCTTTGATTTTAAGTTCTGTATATTAATTCTTCATTGCTGAGTCTTGAGAGACTGTTAGTGTTATCCCTCGTATATTTTCACTGAATTTTTACCTGTGAAGTATTTTGCTGAGAATTACAGCATTTGTGAAAGCTTCGGTACTGAGTGAACTGTTATAAACGAGCTACAGGCCGTTAGTGCCTGTGAATTTTGTACAGCTGATTGTTCGTCGAAGTTCCAGAAGCAATAAAGTTTGTGTTCCATCCTGACAAGTGGACGTTTTTCTAGAACATTCCACACCAACTGAACTTTAGAACGACGAACCCAGGAATTAGCAGAGTTATTCTGCAACATTTAGATATTTACTAGCTGAAGTACACGTCGTTGACGGGATAGTACTTAATGCAAATTTCCAAAAAGCCAGAATTTTCGTCAGCATGGTAGGCCTAAAGAGAATGGAATTAGTATATTTGCAATAGTACAGAAAAAAAAAATTATACTTCTGTATATTTTAAAATTTTACAGGTTAGAGAGTAACAAAGCTATGAGTGAAATAAACAATATCATTTTTATTTAAAAATTTGAAGTTTTATTCTGGTTGAATGAGTTTTTCAAATCAAGAGGTCAACCCTAGCCTGTAACTAAATTTTGTTCTATTTACTATAGATATTTTAATATTAAGCCTCATAAAATTTTTGCACAATTTTCACAAAATCTAAAAAAGCAAATGAACTTTCATAAAAAAAGTTTTAAAATTCATTCAAAATTTTCAAAAAATTCTATTTGTTATTCAGTCGTTACTGATCTTGTTGATAAACTTCATTGTATTCTCTTAATCCCTTTTTAAGGGATGCGAGAACAAACATTTATACAGTTTTCACAAAATCCCTAAATCTATGAAATATTTAAAACAGTTTTGGCATTTAGAGTTTAAAATAACTTGCACTTAACATAATTTCTCATTTCATTCTACTCCATTGCCATTTTTCGAAAATGGAACAAATATGTACTGAGTTTTCACAAAATCTCAAAATCTGTAAAAAATTTTAAAGTACTTTGATGCCTATAGTTTAAGTGACCACCTGTGAAGATACTAAATTTTATTCCATTCGATTCAATGATTTATACATAATCGACAAATATTTTCATATTTTGAATAAATTTATGGAAAATCTAACAAAAAAAAATTTCGACGCCTATAGTTTAAGTTGAGTAACCACCTATCATGTCGCCCAATAAAATTTCATTTGCTTTAGTCGTTATTACGTGATGCGCGAACAAAGATTTTCGCAGCTGGAAACGATTTTCGCAAAATCTCAAAATCTAATCAAAAATTAAAAAAACTCGACGCGTATAGTTTAAGTTGAATGACTACCTATCATGTCACCCAGTATCATTTCATTTGCTTCAGTCATTTTTATGTGATGCGCGAACAAAAAAAAAAGTGTCACGGAGAGACCGGCAGAGTGACAGACAAACTTTTTTTTTGACGATCGTACTGGATTCCTAGGTGCTTAAAACGGATAGAAATCGCAAAATTTTTGAATTCTAAGTAATGTACAGACAAAAGTCTAATTTTATTCATATAGATAAACAACCTTCAAACTGTTTAAAGCCATTAACTATACTAACTATAAATTACCATTTCTGACATAAAGTAACGAATAAACAATGGCAGTGTTATTTAGCAGGATACTGCACAATACTTCAGAGTATTGTAAATGCATAAAATTTATGATCGGTAGGAGAGAGAGACATAAAGTGCAGTTCTGTACGTACAGTATGCAGTAAAATAAAATGAAATTCTTTAATAATAATACTGTACTATACAGTAATAATTATTTTGGAACGGAACTGTAAATAATAATTACTATGAAGTATTACATAGTACTGTGATAATTATAACTGCACTGTACTGTATAGACTAATATTGTACTCCGTGCTTTTGCTGGTGCTTCTTACTATTGGCGGTAAATCTACAATTGAGGGTGAGAAGTGTGCGTATTAGCTCTCAGCTACATTACTGGTGAAGAACTCGCATAGTATCCAGTTCGCGTAACTCAGATAGCGTCGTAGCGCCAATCCACTGTATGGTTCTTTTGCAGACACTTTATCGGCGGTCGTTTTTTAAGCTTATTTTGAAATATTCGTCTATTTCAAGAAAAACAAAATCAGCGTATGTTAGCACAGATTACAAAACAACACTTTATCGAAAATGGTGTGTTCGGGCATTTATATAGTTCGTTTACAAGAACCTCCCAATCCAATACGTTACAGTCTATAGTAGTTTAGAGACATCCATGAATTTCAAGCACAATATAATGAATATATTTATAACAGCTTTTACTCCTTCATTTGAAATATATAAATTTTATTGTAAAGTAACTTAATAGGGCCTCGCAAAATTACATTAGCCCTTTATAAGGCGAGTTTATGTGCAGAGAGTCGAGAGTACTTGGGATTTTTCTGGCCCATTTTTTAGGATTACTTAATATATTTTCCCTCTACTGTACTATCCCACGTGAAAATTGGAGAACCAAGTATTAAACAAACATAGAAATTTTGCAGGAGAATACATTAATTATTCACAAAATCAAAGTCGGAAAACTACCTGCTGCTTGTACACGGAATTAAACGCAAAAATATATAATTAAAAGCGATGATTCTTACGCTCAGTTTTCGAGTAATTATTCGAGCTTTCTTTAAAATTACGAATAAAAGAAAAGTTCATAAGCCAAATATAATTTAGAATCTAGATGTAAGGAAAAAATATGCATCCAATATAACTGAATGAAAATTAGAAAATTCACTAATGATAATTGATTTCTTTATTCAATAGACCGTAGGTGGTAAGTATACTTACCACGGCCTTATAAAGGGTTAATAGTGACATACAGCTTTATTGCAGTTATCCCCAAAATGATCGTCAGTTTGAGGAACATACAGCGCCCAATTTGGCACATACAAAAAAAGTGTTATATAACAGATATGTTTGGAATAATTTATGCTTCCTGTTAGCGTCACACCTACTTTCTGTAACATCTGAAGCAACGGCCGTAACGGTATAAAACTGTCACACTAATGTTTTGGAACAACCTTGGCAGAGATATTTATGACAATGTGACGAGATTTTGACTAACCAAAGATTATGTTTCGAAAAGAAAGCTGTATATTTAAAAGTCTATTTGAAAGATAAAATATGCATTTGTAGGGGAAAGAAATTCCTTGAAATTTGATACACGTCATGCGTGAAAAATATGAATACAATGAACGCACTTAGGAAAATTCGATCACCTTAAGCAGTAGTTTGTGTTAACAGTAATAAAACAAACAATCGAAGAAAAAGGATAAATCATCCAAATGCTTTTAAAATACTATGCAACTGATATTTTTTGCGTCAAATTTGGAATGATGGCGATATCTTTCATCCACACCAAGGCCGTAGGCAAGGGGGGGGTTTGGGGGTTCAAACCCCCCCCGAAATTTTCAGTCACATAACTTACTGTTCGTAGAAAAAAAATTATCCCTTGTATCGCCAATTACGATTATTGCACTTCAGTTCATTCAAACCGCATGTAATTTTTTACTCGTGTTTCTCTGAGGATCGCAAAGTGATAAATTTCACTTAAATATGCTACTCTTTTCTCTGTACGTTATATGCATACCTGTCTTCTCAGTATGGCCAAAAGGAAATGCAATTTCCGTGGCACTTGCAAGCAGAATTTCTCATTCTCATCAAATAATTCTTTAAATAAACAGTGTTTAATGTATCATAGTAGTAGGAATTTGTGAAGGTGGTAGCAAAAATGTGCCCTAAGTACACTATGTACGGCTGCTTTATTTACACAATTTTACACAGTATTTACATTTCCCATAATTAGAATGCAGTATGATCGGAGCAAAAGCTCACATTCGTCTCAATGCTTCTCCACATTGGTTCTCTCTCTTCTTCTTTCACCCCACCCCCCCCTTACACGTAGAGAGAGACAAAAAAATAATATCGTAAATAAAAAATTTTCTCTTTCCACAAAAAATAGTGAGTCATCTCTCGATTCCATCGGAGATCGAAACACGAAACAGTTTCACAGTATCGTGTTTATGACCTCTATAAATATAAAAGTCCGAGTGATAAGTTTGTGATTTTTGGAGTTTGGGACATGTAGGCTCCAGTCTCGACCCATGTGGACCGGGAGGGAGATCCTACGTTGCATTATTCACGCAACCAGTCCGCTACTCCTTAGAATAAAAAGAGAGTGGCACTGCGGACAGCAGGAGTAAAAAAAAAAAAAAATCGCTGCCTGGCTAGTGTCGCCCCTCTCGAGTCAGCGTCCTAGGCAGTCGCCTAGTTTTCCTATATGGTCCAGCCGGCCCTGCTCTGTCACACAGTGCTTGTCATTCTTTAAAGGCTGTACTGACACAGAGGTTCGCTACGCCGATAGGATATTGCTTACATAGCACTGTTTCAATTTGGATGCATTATTTTCGCGTTTTAAATAAAAATGAAAAAACACAAAGCTGGAGATCATACTTTTTTACTTCCTTGTACGTAGTATAAGGAAGTAATGTGATCCCGAAAAATTTTGGGGGCCAAATTTCGGCAAAAAAACCGATTTGACTACCTCTAAATTTAATTTAAAAAAATTTTTCGATGCATCTCATCGTAGGCTAGCATGCACGATCATATTAACGCGTCTGCAACTCATTTTGACCAGCGGCGAGTCTACTGTGGCCAGTTTTTCCATGCCGTCTGTACGTATGTACGTACGTACGTACGTACGTACGTATGTATGTAACTCGCATATCTCAAAAACTATTGGTCTTAAAATGTTGAGATTTGATATTTAGGATTGTTCTATGATCTAGTTGTGCACCTCCCCTTTTGGTGGCAATCGAATAGATAGTTTATGTACAGGACCGCCCAAAAGATTCGAAATACATTACGCTCTGTGGGCCGAAATTCATTAAACTCGCCTAACTCAAAAGCTATTAGGCGTAGAATGTCGGAACTTCATATTTTGGATAGTTGTAACATCTAGTAGTGCACCTCCCCTTTTGGTTCCATTCGACTGGATAGTTTATCTACAGGACTGCCCAAAACATTCGAAATACATTACGCTCAATGGGCCGAAATTCATTAAACTCGCATATCTCAAAAACTGTTAGGCGTACAATGTTGAAACTTTATATTTAGGATTGTTGTAACATCTAGTTGTGCACCTCCCCTTTCGGTTCCATTCGACTGAATAGTTTATCTACAGGACCGCCCAAAATATTCGAAATACATTACGCTCTAAGGGCCGAAATTCATCAAAGCGTTTTTTAGAGGTATTGGGCTATTTCAAACGACTGAGAAGTGATATATGCTGTAAAGAGTTAGAAAATGAATTTCTCCATTAAAAAAAGTGTCTTTATCATTTATAGTTCTGCTACAGGAACACTCAAAAGATTTCCAATACATTACGGTCAATGGCAATTTTAGGGGCATTCATCCATTTCAAGCACAATACCGTCCTACCACATAAGTTAGGTAATGGTCCGACCACGGTCACGTGCCTCCCTCAAGAACTATGCCAAAAGTCGCCAAGCTTGGCGACTTTTGGTATACGTGTGTGCATATTTAACTCTCAAATCTCAAAAACTATTATGAAATTTCATATATAAGAATGTTGTAACATCTAGTTGTGCATCTCGATTTTTGGTTCCAATCTACCCAATTTACAGGACCACCGGAAAGAATTTCAGTACTTTAATGTCTATGGACATCTTCGATATAATACTACTGTAGGTAGTCATTGTTTGGTACATGCCCAAAATCTCGCCGTCTGTCCTCGACCTTGGCGAGTTTTGGCGAAATATCGCCAAATTTGGCGATAGTCAGTCATTTGTCCATGCCCAAAGTATCGCCATTTGTCATCATTCTTGGCGAGTTTTTGCGAAATATCGCCAAATTTGGCGATAATCTGTCATTGTTTGGTTCATGCTTAAAATCTCGCCAAATGTCGTCGATATTGACGAGTTTCGCCGAAATATCGCCAAATTTGGCGCTAAAAATTATTTCGTATTTTGTATAACTCTAAAACTAACCCGTAGATTTTTTAACTTTTGTATTTAGAACTATTGTAATATCTAACTGTTTTCTATATCTTTTTTGACAGCAATCGACTGAGAATTTATTTACAGGGTGAGCCAAATGACTTTGAATACATTGAGGTGTATGGATGCATTCAATTCATTGAAAGTCTGTGGTCAATGACTACTTTGGCTATCCCCAAAATCTCGCAGACTATCTCAAGTTTGTCGGCTTTTGGTGAAATATCGCCAAATAAAGTGTCAGAAGGAAATCTTTCAAATTGAACTCAGCTTGGCGATATCGAACTATTTGGCTGGAAATCGCTAAACCTTACTATTATTGATATTTTATCTCTTTCAAACAAATAAATTTAGAGGAAGTGCGTCGAAAATATTTTTGATCTAATGGACGTGCAAGGAAGTCATGTGTTGGACACATCAGATTTTTTAATTTTAATTTCAGTGTGCTGAAAAAAGTACCATATTAAAACATAAAACTTGAAACCCCACCCCGAAAAATTTTCCTGGCTACGGCCTTGATCCACACCTCTAATAAACTCAGGTGTAACCAATGTAACTTGGCGCCCGTGCGGGGGTTAAGTCTGACCGTGCTGTACGCACAAGCTGTTCAATATAACCTTGAGCCCTACCACGATAGTCTTGGGAAATAATCGGTAGCGGATAGTTCCCGCTATCGGATAAATAGCCGCGACCCCCAGTTTTGCCCTACCACCATGGTCACGTCTAAAGGAAGCGAGAATTTTTTCGACTGTTCCGGGAGTATCGTAATCGACAGAAATCAACCAATCAAAGTAGAGCATTCTTTCCGATATCCGATCCACGTGAGCGCGTGGATCGGCGCGTGAAATGCATGTTAAAAAAATACACCAAAACAATTATACTTTGAAACCAATTTCTGAACAATATACAGCCCAAAGATGGAATATTAATTACATACAATTTGACAGACAAAATTTTAGGATGTTACACCTTGAAAATCAGATGCTGTTATTTGTAACTATTTAAAGAAGAAAGATTATATAAAAGAAGGTTTGCTAGCTCAGTGATAGTATAAAAATTATTCATCCTTAAGTATCTTCTATGGAGACATTAATTTGTTAAAGGTGATATAACATTTTTTTCTTTTTCATGGCATATAAAATGAACTGTGTAATAATAATAAGTGTTGCTTTGAATTAGTAATTTAAGCATATTTTCCTTAACAGTGCATGTTTAATAAATGGAAACTAAGTGAATAACCATATATTTAAAAAGTGATAATAAAAAATTTAACTTCATCATTTCAAAATTTTATTTCTGTGTTGAGGGCTGTCGTTCTTGTTGTTTTAGCCTCGAGAAAAGGCTTAAGTTCTTCAATCAGCCGAAGTGCGGATTGTTTGTTTAAGCGGAAATTTCTAATGAAATCTTCCTCGCTTAAATCAAATGATTTACATCTAGGAATCGAAATTCGATTCCTTGGAACCCTTCTTGCATCGTCTTGTTGTGCAAGCGCTAAAACCAATAATCGTGACATTTTTTTAAAAGTTAAAACGATCAAACAAAACAAAAATACCACGAGCTACAATCCGAGATGAAGATAGTCGATAGCGGGAAACGGTTCTCACACTTGTTGATGGTGTCGTAAAACAACAGCGGATTTCTCGACAGTATTTACGGTATCGTAAACATTACGACATTATCGTGGTGGCACTTTTAAGTGCTCTGTCGAAATGTGACGTCATATGTGCGAGAAGGTTGATTTATCCGCTACCGATTATTTCCCGAGACTATCGTGGTAGGGCTCCTTGCTCGAAAACACGTGCTTTTTCCGTCATCGTTTTTAAAACAAACTCCGCAACTGCCGTAAAAGGCTTTATGGTCGGCTCCGCAGAACAATCCGGCAGCCTTGTGGCATTCCACCGATGCTTTCGACACGACTTACCTTTTTTGTTTTTTATAGCGTGTGCTTAATGCAAATGGCTCTTTTCCATTTTCAGGGCTCTTCGATGGCACTGACGGGTCCATGTCTATTGGACCTGCAGCACTTGGTACACACCGACACACATCACATCACCTTAGTCTACACGGCAAGATCCATAGGCTATCTCATAGGAGCAATATTCGGTAAGCAACCTGTTAGTAGATAAAAGTAGATGAAAGAAAAAAAAAACATACTGCACACTCAGGGCCTGGCTTAAACAATTTTGTGGCCAGGGCAGATTTTAAAAAGTTTGTACCCTTTTATATAGTCGGCTCACCATGCTAATATGTATGTTTTAGTCTAAACTTGATTTTTTTTTGGGTCCGAAACAGCATGTAGTGACCACAGCACAGGCTACCAAGCGCCCATTCGATAATAACCAGGGCCTCTGTATTAACCGCTTTGTTACTGTTTTGACTCACATTTGATGTAGCTGTATGCCCGGATCAACGAGAAAGGCGATTTTTGCATCCCTTCTTTAAAGTATGGGGCATATTTTACTAATATCTTTTGTTGGGGGTCGTATAAAAATTAAAAATGTATATATTTAGACTTAATTTCCCACAAATTTTAATCGATACCTTAAAGTTCTGTACATTTTTTTTTTTTTTTTTTTACCTAACTTTGTAAGTCATGGTGTACGTCTACGATCCATACTTAAGGAACAAAAGCCTAGGTCAGTATTTTTTGAGACACGACACTGAAATATTGGTATAGAGATTCATGCGTTGAAAGTAGTTTTGTTATCTTTTCAGGGGGCATTCTGCTCGATATGGTAAAGTCTAAACAGGCAGTTCTGACAGGATGTAACTTTTTGGTCATGGCAACTCTGTTCGCGATCCCTTGGAGCAGGAACGTCGAAACTCTCTTGGGTTTTATGGTGGTCAGCGGATTTACACTAGGAGCAATAGAAACAGGTATGTGTGTGAAATACTAATGATAAATGGTTATGCGAATGCGTAAATAGCCAAAGAATCGCCTGGTAATGAAAAGCGACCATTAGTGGCAAATTTTCAAAAAAATTGCTGTAAAATCTATAGTTTTCGAGATATTTAAGGAATTTGAAAATGCCTGCAATGTCACTCAAACAACGTTTTCCCACTACGCAGAGAAGTGTATAGGACTTACTTAGCGATCGAACAGCACAGCTAACACTATTAAGAAAAGCTTACAATTACCGTATTAACCCGAATATAACGCGATTTTTTCGGCTGATTATTTCCCATTAAAAATCTGACTCGCGCTGAATTCGAGGCCTAAATACAGGAGAAATTTCGGGGTCGCGTTATATCCGGGCTAATACGGTGCAAAAAGTATATTTCTAGTATATTTCTATATAATTCTAGTATATTTCTTGTTTGAATTTAAGGATGAACGTATTAATTTCCTTGCAGGAGGCAATGTCATCTGCCTGCAACTCTGGGGGAAAGACAGCAATCCGTTCTTCCAAGCCCTGCACCTGTCTTTCGGTCTCGGGAGCCTTGTGGCCCCGCTGACGGCAGCGCCTTTCCTGGAAGACTTCGAAGAAACCTCTCCCAACGCGGATCCCTACCTCCAGGACATGGAAGATCTGTCCAACAACAGCAACACGCTACTGGGTATGGTAGTCGGTGGAGCATCAGGCAACTCGGCACTCAACTCCACCGGCCTCGGTCGACAGGGTATTCCGAAGATAACTTACCCGTTCTCCATCCTGGGAGGCGTCGCCCTGTTCGTCACCGCGATGTACGGGCTGGTCTTGGTCGCGTCTTGCGGCGAGGGGGAAGAGGGAGACGACCACCAGGTCGCCCGGGCCGGCAACTCGGACAGGAGCTGCCTCTTCATGTTCTCCACAGTCCTCCTCACCTGCCTCCTCTTCTTCGTCATCGCCGGCACGGAGATCGGATACGGACAGACCCTGACCATCTACGCCGTCAAGGGCCGGCTGGGCGCGACCACCGCGGTCGGCTCCTACATGACCTCGGCGTTCTGGGCGGCCTTCGTCGCCTCCCGTCTCGCCTGCGTCTTCCTGGCCATCCGCGTGAGCAGCCTGGTCATGGTCGCGGCGGACGCTTGCGTGGTGGCCGTCGCGGGGACGATGCTCCTGTTCCTGATGCCCAGCGAGCCGGCCCTGTGGGCGGCCTCGGTCATCTACGGGGCGGGCGTCGCCTCGAGCCTGGCGTCCCTCGTGGGCTACGTGAGCACCCACATTCGAGTCACCAACAAGATATCGGCGACCTTCACGGTGGGGTGCGCCGCGGGCGAGATGGTCATGCCCTTCCTGATGGCCTACTTCGTGGAGAGCGAGCCGGAGATGTTCTCGTACGTGACGGCCGCGTCCTGCGTCCTGATGCCGGCCCTGCTCGGGGCCCTCTACCTGGTGTTCAGGAACGGCGGCCGCGAGAGGGGACCCGTCAGGGCCCTGCAGTCGTACGCCATCGACCCGTCGACGAAAGGGAAGGAGAAGTCGGACGTCGGGGGCGGCCTCAGGGTGAACATAGACGTCGTACAGCTGCAGTAGATGATGGGAGGTGAGAAGCGACAAAGGCGCAGCGACATGAGTCGTTGATTTTTGACAAAACGTAGAGCATTTCGACGCGATCTCATTTACGCTGCGCATACCTAAAGCGCAGATTCTGCCACTATTAAAAATCAAATTTTTGAACATGGAATTAAGGACAAATTAGCGCAACGCTCCAGCTCTGAAATAAAAATTGGGATGACTATGCATTCTTATGCGCAGATTCTACCACTGTATCACACTTCAAATTTCTGAATATAGAACTTGAGCTAGACATACATTATTTTGATGTTCTTCTTATCATTGAAATACATTAAGAGAACTGTTTGCCACTCAGAAGTGGCTATCTCTTTGGTTCGTCGAAAAGCTCTACGACGCATTTGGGCAACCCCCGGCTCGCGGGCCGGATGTGGCCCGCCACGGCTTTTGATCCGACCCGCGGAATATATTGAAAACCCGTATAAAACCCATATAAACCACTAAAAATCCCATATAAATCCCAACTGTACGGCCCGCGACTTCGCTAATATCCTGAAGTTTGGCCCGCGACTTATCAAAGGTTGCCCATACCTGCTCTACGAGAACAGTGAGGTGCTGGAAAAGTATCTACGGTGATTTAAAAAAAAAAAAAGGAAAAGAAAAACTTTTGAGAAATAATATTAAAAAAAAGGGGGGGGGGAACGATACTGTAACTAAGAGAAAGCCTGTTCGTAACAAAAATCACAGTCGTCATATAGTGGAGTTGAAGACTTCTGGAAATATTTACCATGCATAAAAAATGTAAAAAAAAGAAAAAAAAAAGAGTAAAAAAAGAGAAGCAGAAAAAATAAAAAAAAAAAGGAAAAATAGAAACAAAAACATTAAAAAAGAAAAAGAAAGAGAGAAAAATGATTTCAAGAAAAGAAAGAAAAAATAAAATAAGAAAAAAAGACCACCGTACCGTACAGTACAAGTAGAATACTTGTATTACGTGTTATTAACTACGTTATTGCAACATGCTTTCGACCAATGTTGGCAGCCCGTACCGAATAGAATTATCCTGAGACAAATGCGTCGTGTATGGTATGTTCCTCCGTCAAGTCAACTGTGAATAAATGGTGACGTAAACAAAAATGATCCCTTTAAATACCTGACAAATATTTAATGTTAAAGATCATTGTTTTCCATTAAAATTTTTAAAAAAGTTCTGGTCTCTGTGTGTATTACCTTCAAACTGAAACGTTCAATTTCTAGTATACTCGGCGGTTGGTGCACTTAAAAAGTGAGGGGTCAAAATAGATGCGATTGTTTAGGTGGGTGGGTGGCTGGCTAACGCTTATTTTTTTGTTTTTGTAAATCTGGTTCTATATTATTGGATTTTAACGTCGTTATTGATTAACCCTTTGAGGCGCAACCCCTTTCCCAATGCTGAAAAAAGGGCAGCCGTTACCATTACTCGACTTAACTACCAGCAAGATGGCGGACGATCGCAACGTTCAGCGCGTGCCACAGGTCTAGAGACCCTTTTTTGACGACAGCTGGCTATGCCGGCACAGCCAGCTGTCGCCCCCCCCCCAAGGAGCCAAGATTAATTTTGGAGGCCCGTAGCCTCGTTTGCGTCTCTCTAGTTGTAGCCCTGGCTTTAGTATCTCCCTTCCCTGGGTTAAATCTCCTATTTTTTCAAAAGACTAAGGGCCAAGGCGCCTAGACTCACTATGCTAGCTTTTTGTATGAGGTATTCGGCCCCCAATAATTCTAATTCGTAAAAAAGGCATTAATTTCAATAGACAAAATCCTAAGATTGGATGAGATAGAATGTTACCGAGCTCCACATTGCTTGGTTCTTTCATGTTCCTTGGGACATAAAAATTTAAACTTCACACTATTTTGAATTACGTAAAACCTATGGAACACCTTGCGCATTTGCCACCCATGGCGATTTTTTATAATTTGTCGATTTAAGCATATGCATCGTTAATAATTAGCTCTAAGAAAACAGTACTCCATACCATATGTTTTCTTTGATAAAAACTACGGAACTGCTTCTAATGGCGACTTGCTTGCCATCAATGGCGACTCTTCATTATTTGGCGATTCACACATGCTCATAACTGATAATTACTGCTCATGTAAGGTTACCGGGAAAAACGTTATCCATATATTCATATACATAATCCTTTGCAGATTGGCGTATTCAGCATCCCGAAATATATCATCTCGTCGCGCTGGCAAATATCCAATCTTTACTATAACTGCTATAATGGCATAGTGAACGCCATCAAATATTTCTGCTGGCAGCAATTATCCAAGCTGATCCTAATTGGCTTTAAAATAATCTGCATTTTAATTATTTTTCATTTTTAAGATACTGGGTTCTAACATTTTGGAACTCGTGGTTTAGATTCACCCTGCTTGGTGAGATACTATTTTGCCAGATCGTTCCTAATGCCAAGATAGCGCTCTTTAAATCAGTTACAATTAGTTATTTTGTTTTGAAAAAACGAATAATCGCTTCTGTTGTTTAAGAGAACTTACTATTTGAAAACTGTCAACTTTGTGTAACACACTTTGACTTATTTATTTCATATACACTTTTTAATTTGGCGTAAAATTAGTGCAATTCTACTTCATGTTTGTCAATTTCACGCGATTCTACATACTTGGAATTGCTTTGTTGCAAAGGCATGAATGATTTTCTGAAGGCTAAAATTGCCAAACTTGGCAACCATTATGTTTATTTTTTCAGTTTTTTTGTATATTAATATCTTCTGAAATAATTCGATTTTCGAAATTTAAGTCAGCTTATCAGTTTCCCCGGAATTTTCCGAATCCGTGGACAGCTTCGTTGAAACTCAAATCCCCACGGTTTCGGAGAAGATAGTAGAACAAGCTTTTGACAGCGGCCATTACTTGTCTTTAGAATAGAGAGAAAACGTAACTTTTTAATAATGGGCTAAATTTTTCCTAGAATCCCAAGGTCCAACCTAGCCCCCTACCCACTTAGGCCAACATCGAAGTCTTCAGAAATTTCAATCTTTCGCTCAAAAGTTGACTTCAAAGGAGCAAAATTTGCCACATGGTCTTGGTACATAAATTGAAACAAACTACCTGCGCCTGGAACTTCAGGAAGGCTGTTCATAAGCTACTTGGGCCGAGTCTTCATAAGCTAAAATGACCGAAATGAACATCCTCTGCTTCGCCAATTTCTGGAGTTTTTCAATCTGTCTCGCAACTGAAAGACGGCAGAAAATTTTAATTATAATGATCATTTCTTGCGAATTAAAAACGAAAAAATCAATCATGTTTCCTTCATTTCATGAATTCAGTAGAACCTCGATTCATCTTTTTTCATGGGGTGCGTAGGAAAAAAAACGTTGAATGCGGGAAGACGACAAATGCGGGTTCAAGTCAAACTACGAAGAAAGCAATCTTTATGCAAACACGCAATGACTGTATACCAACATATACTAATTTGTTACAAAATTGCAAAACAAGTAAATCGAAGTTGAAGATTATGTGATACTTATTAAAAGAAAAAAAAACAGTCATTTTATGTTGGGTTTTTCATTATTATTCAAATTAAACAGGAAATTTTCAAAATTTACAATATTTGCCTGGGCCTTTTATGTGATTTTTTTTTCGTTTGTATAAAAATGTTCATACAGTTTCAAGTACTGTTATTGCCTCAGACAAACTTCTTACTAGTGTTAGGCTCAGCCTCATCGGCATGAACATTATCCTCTGTTTCGTCATTATTTTCATTTTTTGCATCAACACACTTTTCGTCCAAGTTTAGGATATCGCATGCCTCTCCGTCTTGATGAATAAAAATATAATCATTAAATTTCAGGCTCTACACATCTTCTACAACACGCAACCAGTGTTCCTCTGATCATCATCAAACCAAGAAATCATGCCAAGAAGCAAGTGCAGTTTGTGTGCCATATGGATCCACTTAATGTTCAATTTGGTCAGGAGAAAAATTTTACAACGATGAACGCGGGAAAGTCACTTTTTGGAAAACGATACATGCGTTTTCCTTAACGTTATTCAAATACAATTTGTGCAGGGAACATAGAAATAAAACGATGAATATACGGGAAAACGATGAATGCGGGAACGATAGATCGGGGTTTCACTGTATTAATAATACTTTTGTTGAACAGATTATTTGAGAACTGAATTTATAAATTGTCACCAATTTTTGTTTCGGAATTGGCAATACCATGGTGTCACCAATTCCTTGTTCCAAAATCTGGTCACCTTATTCTGCACACTGTAACGAAAGAAAAAATTGTGCCTTTTATGAAATTAAAAAAAAAGTTCTTAAACATGGAATAAAAGCTTCCAGAAACAGAGACATTTTGCAAAATTTTCGATTTTTAAGAATGTATCTGAAAGTTTCCTAACTGATACAGTTTTACCGTCTATTATAATGAATGGTACAGTTCCTGAAGAGACAAACTAAAAGTTTTCAGGTTCTGCTATAATTTGTTTATTTGTATTTATGTACCTATATCATATTTTTTTCAAACTAAAGTCTATAACTGAAACATTTTGTATTATACAGTGCTGCTCAGTATCCAAAGTTACAAAATTCTAGGTGTGGTACACCTAGATGAATCGAAATCACACAGGAATATAGGATCGCAAACGTCGCCTCCATGCGCGAATGAGTAATCACTTTGAAAAAGCGATGAAGAATCAGGCAAATTTCTTAAATGCCTCATAAGTGAAGGTAAGGAATTTTCGTTTTTACAAAATAGTTGCAAATTTATGCGAAATTTTCTTATAATTGCGAATTTATGCGAAAATATCTCATTTTTGTAAATATGTTTAAAATATATAAGAAAAAAAAGAAAAGTACGTTATAGAATCTTAAGAATTTCTCAAACGTAAACTCAAGATTCAAATAAGCTTCATATCTGAGCTGTGTTCTGAAGTTAACTAACGAATTAGAAGATTCAAGTTACCCATAGCTCACCATGGTTGGAGCAATTTAGAAGGCTTGGAAGTAACTCTTGAACAACCAAGTCAGAGGAATAGGATCAAAAGACAATCTTAAAACCACTTCTGAAAAAAAATTTCAAGAAACTTTCTTTGCACATGAAATTAAATACAACAAAGGAACCTTTTTTTTTCACTTTAGTCAAGTATTTTGCCCATCTGTGGCTGCAAGTATGACTTGCAGCCATAAATCAAATTATATTGTTCAAATGCTTTTCAAACATTCCTTTCTTCAGAGTACTTCCTCAAAATGATGGGTACACCAACTTTCATCGCCCAGCGTTACAATCAATAAAAAAGGGTTAAAATTCCAATGTTAAAGACATATTGTGAGTTAGTAAACGCTTTTCCCAATCTTTTCTAAAGCAGCTTTGCAAAGATGTTGTCCCTAAGCGGAAACACAGAAAGCTTCTTTAGTAATTATAATGTCATCGTTACGGACAGAACGACTCTAAAACAGTGAAATGCAAGGGCGATTTCAGTGAGGGGGGGGGGCATGACTCCCTTCAAAATTTAGTTTTACAATTTTAGATTCGCATACTTGACGATTTCACCCGTTCATTTTGCATTTTGTACAATTTATAGACCTATGTAAAAAGTTCAGTGGCCCGCTCCGAGAATTCAGTCTGGAGCTACCTTTGATCGAATGTTGAATTTACTCTTATTTGATATTGAATATAAATTTTAACTAATATAAAAATGTTTTATGAGTAGTTTAAGCGAAATTTCTGTTTTTAACTGCGAAAATTCCGCACCTCTACTCATAAGTAATGGGACTACCCTCCGATTATTGCATCGTTAATATAAAATCTGATGTGGACATCACATAACTTTCCTGTGCAGTTACACATATTTTTGATGCACTTCATTTAGAGATGAGACGGGCTCAGCCCGAGCCGGACCGGGAGCTCTAGCACGATCTTATCGGAAAGCATCCGTCACGGATAGTTCTCACTCACGGATACTGAAAATCTTCGGATAAATATCCGATACCCTCATTTTGACTCTACTACCATGGTTTCGACTAATGGAAGTGAGAATTTTTATGCCTCTTCCGAGAGTATCGGAAGGGGACGCTATCAACGAATCAAAACAAGGCACTCTTTGCCGCATTCGAGCACGTAGTTTAAGTTTATGACATAGTACTTAAATAGGTACCACGTCTTGTCTTATTTTGTTAGTCGATCTCTGGCTGTGTTATACCATGTGAATATACAACGTGTAAGATACTAATGCGCAGTACTCAAATACAGTAAAAAAAAATTAATATCGATTTTCGAACCGCTTGCTCTGTGTCCTTGCGGGCCTCCTACCACTAGACCTACAGGTGGAGAAAGAAGCGCTCATCTCGAGACTCCGGAAGCAGGGTCAATCGATCCAGTTCGGAGATACGAGAATAGAACCCTCCGAAGTAGAGGGCGAACTTCCACGATGGGGGACACACCCGAGTAGGAGCCCGTTCATCAGCTGGGACACCCTGGGCCCACGGAGGAAGGGACTAGAGCTCTTCACGGATGGGTCCAGGCTCAATGGCAAAGTGGGATCAGGATACGTCCTGTACAGTGGTCAGAAGAGAATCTCGGACGGCCACTACAGGTTGTCGGACAACGGAAGTGTATTCCAGGCCGAACTCGTCGCGATCCTGAAAGGTCTGCAGGACCCACTCTGTCGTAGCACAGAAACCCTGGACGTCTATACAGACAGCCAGTCCTCGCTCCAAGCTCTCTCAAGGCTGAATTGCAGAAATGCAATGGTTGCAGCAATCCATTCCGAGATCGGAGACAGGCGGATCCGCTTCCACTGGGTGAAGGCTCATGTCGGAACCTGGGGAAATGAGGAAGCCGATGCTCTGGCGAAGAGTGGAACACAGAAACCAGCAGTAGACGAGAGAGTGAAGAGTTCGATAAGGAGCGTGAAGTACTCCATGAGGACTGAAGCCAGGAAACTGTGGCAGAAAAGGTGGAAAGAAGCAGAAGTCGGACGTTTTACACGTACGATCTTTCCAACGGTGAGCGAAAAGAGAACTTGGAAAAGTAGGAAGGTGAACTGGGTCGTGACGGACCATGGTCCCTTCCCGGCCTATTTTCGACGGTTCTCCGTTAAGGAGACAAGGAATTGCAACTTCTGCCCTCTGACAAGTCCAGCCGACAGTCTGCACATCGTAGCCCAGTGCCCTGGGCTACAGGAACTGAGAAATCGGTTCTGCCCGAAATTGGATGCCTCGACATTCAATAAATACGTGCGGAGCGAAAAAGGGCGCGAGGCCCTGTCCCGCTTCCTCGATGCGCTAGGAGACTCACTAAGGTAACGGGCAACTTAGAGAAAAGAGTGAGCGCTTAGTAAATACTGGTGGTGCATGTGTTTACTTCTTGAACTTGCTAGGGAATACTGGTGGTGCATGTATCTCCCGAAGTCCGGCCAAGGTCGGAAATAAGTACTAGGTGCTTAAAAGAAATACTATAAGTATTTCAAAAAGGGACTATTGAGTCCTTTGGTGGTGCATAAAGTTCGAAATACTGGTGGTGCATGTATTTCAGGAAACTGCGGTTCTCGCAGTATTCCAAACCGCAAAAGGGTTCTTGCAGGCCATGCACAAGCATGGAGCAAAGAACTAACAGGTGAACCATGCCGAACGGAGGGCGTGCCCCTCCGACCGTGGTTGTGACCTCCTTCCTGTCAATGGACAGAGGAAACCTTGGTGTCTATGCTGCACGAGTTTCGTGCTCTCTGGTGTCCTGAGTTCTCTGTTTGGTGCGACGGTCGTTGTAGTGATGACGGGTGGACAGTGGGCCGGGCTAGTCCTGCCCCGCTGGTCTGGGTGCCAGCACTGCCTCCTCTAACGTGGGGAGACGGGCAAGGGTTACCGTTTACCACCCGCTAGGCAAGCCCCGCGCAACCTGATGAGGGCCTCTTTGAGACTCCTCGAGAGGGTTTGCTGTCAATGCGGCGGCCCATTGGTGTCCTTTTAGGAGGTCTACCAATCGTGTAATGCTCAACATAGAGCGGGTGCACGTATTGAAATAGTCTCCTTACCAAAACTTTAATCGTAAGTTGCGTGCAAAGTTAGTTGCGCTTCGGTGGCTGAATCGGTAAGACGCAGGACTATTACTAGGGCGTATGTGATCGAACCCCGTGCTGCGCAATATTTTCCTGCACATTTTTTTTTTTTTTAATACGCGAATCTTGGTAATTAATTCATCAGAATTTTACACTTTCAAAATAAATAACTTTTAACACCCACAAAACTCAATATTTGTTTAAGGTACATTAATTTTTGTCAGACAGACTATTTTTTCCCTAATTGTCACCCGTTCGTGATGCAACAGCAAGAGTATTAATTTTTTAAGCATCATCAATTGTAAAAATATCTTTGAATAGTAGAAATAAAATTTTAAAAATAGATAAATAAATATACAGTCAACTCACAATTTTACGACCCTTCCGATTTAACGACCCTCTGATGAAGTGCTGACAGTTTTTCAATACCTTTTATAAACTTTATTTTACACTCAGTATATTCACATGGCCATTATGACCATTATGCCAAAGTTCATTGAAATCCGCATTTTCCTGAAGCCGTGCCTCCTCCTTATAAAATAAAAACGGTAATATTCGAGTAAAAACAAATCAGATTGAAATTATCGTCCAAGCAATGGAAGAAAATCATTACTTAAATGAAAACAACTTTTCCAGTTTTTATAGAGTGCAGCAAACGAAATGAGGATTTGAAATCTCTAGCACAAAAATTAAACAGCAGTGGAGGTTTTATTAAAAATGTGAAAGCTTGGCAAAAGGTAAGCAGACTGTTATTTTATAAATTTTAAATATCATTAAAAATTATATTATATTCTAATTGTTCTAGGCTCTAAATATTTTTTAAACTCTTGAATCAGTTGGAATGCTAATGATTTATTCAACCGAAAATTGTTGATAAATTCGCGTCGCTTAATTCAAAGGATTTACACCTAGCAATCGAATTTCGATTCCTATGAACCCTTCTAGATTTTATTGTTGTGTAACAGTTGCTACAATTAAAACTGAGCCATTATTTTGATGTAAACAACTACCATCAGAACAAATAACCACGCACGCTGACTTGTATCCGAAGCGGAAAGAGCTTCTCACTCGCGTTTACCGTGCCGGGAAAAAAAAGTGGAATTTCCGACAGGGTTTCCGATATCGGACCGTTCCCGAGAGCATCGTGGTAGACCAAATTGACGCACTTTCGGAATGTGACGTCATGAGTGAGAAAAGGGTTGTTTTTCCGCTTCGGAAAGGTTTCCGAGAAGATCGTGCTAGGGCCCCGGGCTCAGGCTCTGCAATTCACGATTGCGTTCGGGCTCGGGCTCGTGAAAAATGTCTCCTTTATTGTGAACATACTTCTTGAAACAAATTTTACAAAGTAATTCATAAGGAAAATAAAAGTACTTATAAAAAAATATAGCGGCACGGGCGCCTAGAAGGTGCGTGAAGCTCTTTGGGTATTTTAGAACGGCGGCTTATATTGCTTAGTTAGTCATGAGATCGGACATTTTTGATAAACATGGATATAAAGAATTAGAAAGTGCATTGAGAGTTTGCAACTATATTTGTCTTTAATTTGCAAAAACGGCAAAATTTATTGAATTCTATCAATGAAGTAATTTTTTTTTTTTTTAAATCTTTAGCTGAAATTTCGGGCTCGGGCTCCATCTTAAATAATATTGCTCGGGCTCGGATTAAAAGTCCTCGGGTTCGGGCTTCAAAAAATGAGCCCGAACTCATCTCTAACTTCATTTAAACTTATTTCATTTTAAATTGGAGGTACGATATTTAATGGGAGTAAGGTTTAGTTATTTCTCGCCAAATATGGGGTGCATGGAGGCTACGATCCCACATTCCCGTGCAATTCCGAGTCGCCAAGGTGTATATCCGACCCTCTATAAATGTCTGTCCTTGGGACCTACCACGATGTTATCGGAAAACATTCAGTAGCGGATAAATCAGCTTTATCCGCTTTGATCCATCTTTTCCCCGCTCATGACGTCACATTTCGAAAAAGCGTCTCTGTGTGCTGCCAAGTAACTGCCGATATCGTTCCGATGTTGGAATCACTATTGACATTAGAGATGAGCCCGAGCCCTGTTCAGGTTCGGTCTCGGAAATTCACGATTATATTCGGGCTCCGGAGAATTTTCTCCTTTATTGAACAGACTCCTTGTAAACAGATTTTAAAAAGGGATTCACGGGAGAAATGAACTAATTATTATTATTTCATAGACTTGATTCTATAGTAAATGCATTAAGAGTTTGCTTTATATTTATCTTTAATTTGCACAAAAGGCAAAATTTATGATATTATGTCAATGAAGTAATTGACTTTTATTCATCTACTAGCTGAAGTACCCGTCCTTGACGGGTTAGTGAATGCAAATCTCCAAAAAGCAAGAACTTTCGTCAGCATTGTAGGAGTATACAGAATGGATGTAGTATGTTGCCAAAGTAAAGAAAGCGAAGTTATAATTTTTATGTATTGTTAAAATATTACAGGTTAGAGAGTAACTAAGTAATATCATTTCATTCGCTTTAGTCGTAATTATGTGAGGCGCGAGCGAATATTTACGCATATTGAAATAATTTTCACAAAATCTCAAAATCTAATCAACATTTTTGAAAAATTTGAAGTCTAGAATTTAAGTTGAGTGACGGCCAATTTCGTTTCATTCCCTGCAGTCTTTATTTCGTGATGCTGGAAATTAATTTCAGCATTTTAAAACGATTTTCGCAAAATCTCAAAATGTAATCAAAATATTTTAAAAATTCTCAACGCCTATAAATTAAGATTAGCAACTACCTATCATATCACTAAATTTCGTATCATTCGTATTAGTCGTTATTACGTGATGTTTGAAGAAATATAAACGTATTTTGAGAGAATTTTCACAAAACCTCAAAAATCTAATAAGAATGTTTAAAAAATTGGACACCTATAGTTCATGTTGAGCAACCATCTATCATGTGACCAAATTTCATAGCATTCGCTTTAGTCGTTATTACGTAATGCGGGAACAAAGATTCACTCAGTTTTAAACGATTTTCACAAAATCTCGAAATCTGATCGATTTTTTAAATTAGATACTTACAGTTTAAGGTGAATGACCACCTATCATTTCACAAAATATCATTGTTTCACCTTTTCAGTTATTGCCTGATATGCGAACACAAATTTACGCAGTTTGAAGTAATTTTCGCAAAATCTTAAAATCTAATCCAGATTTTTTTAAAATTCGACGCCTATGTTTTAAGTTGAGTAAGCACCTATTATGACGCCCAATTTCATATCATTTGCTTCAGTCGTTTTTACGTGAAGCTTGAACACAAATTTACGCAGTTTGAAAGGGTTTTCGCAAAATCTGAAAATCCAATCAAGATTTTTTCTATCACCTATCATGACACCCAATTTCATATCATTCGCTTCAGTCATTTTTACGTGATGCTTAAACAAAAAAAGCGTCACGGACAGAATAACAGACAGACAAACTTTTTTTTGCGGGTCGCATCGAATTCCCGGGTGCTTGAAACGGATAGAAATCGCAAAATTTTTGAATTCCAAGAAATGTACAGAAAAAAGTCTAATTTTATTTATATAGATTACAGGGTGTCTACTAAATTTCTAAAAGTCAATTTCCGACTTTTTCCAGACTTTTGGGAGCTCTCGAAAAAAGAAATTCCAGACCAGCTACACATTTTATTTTGGGATATCCCTCAAACTCCCACTTTTTATAATTAATATTTTGCTATAGCTAGCTTGAGACCAATTCTTAAATACAGAGGGTGTTTACACACTTTTAGAACGATTTCGATAAAGAATTAAAAAAAAGTAAATGATTCAGAATAAAAATTTTTGGCAACAGCTTATTATTTGAAATGAGAAATATCGTCTGCTACTTTTAAATTTATTCTTCCTTCAAAATGTCATATGTAAACAAGCTGTGGATTGAAGGATATGTTTTTGCGCTTTCCGAAGAGAAATATTCTTATTCCATAATTCAAAAACGTTGTGAAATGCATGGCATTAAAATTTCTAAGTGCAAAATAAGAACATTATTAATCGGCAAGGTAAAAACCGTCTATCATTATTTCTACATGGAAAGAAGACTCCAAATGAATATCCGAAAAAGGTACGTACTGTTTCAAATGTTTCTAAAGTGAAATCGCTGGTAACAAGAGAAAATCCGCCAACACAGAGATCAATTGCAAAGTCTTAAGATACATCTGCAGCAACAATAAATAAAATATTAAACCAAGATTTACAACTTAAAAAAGCTAAAAAATATAATATTCACCAGCTTTTGCAGAGACATGTGACTCAACGCAAACTTCGAAACGTCATACTTCGAAAACTACCACTGCATTCCTTGAAAAAATGAAGACTGATAGAGTTATTGCATATATACCTTTTCAACATATTCCTGTGAAGTCCCCTGACGTTTCACCTATGGACTATTGTGCCTTTGGACAGTTAAAAAGAGCTCTTTCTAAACGCAAACCCACCAGGATAGATGGACTCTGGAAAGTAGTGGAAGAGGAATGGAAAGCAATACCCCTGAAAATTTTACGAAAAGCTCTTCTATCATGGAAATCACGATGCAGACTTATAGTCCAGAAAAAAGGCTATCAGATCGAACATTTAAAAAAAATAGTTTTTACATTTTAAACATTAATTAAACGGCCCCAAAATCGTTCTAAAAATGTGTAAACACCCTCTGTATAATACAATTCATGCAGTTAGATAGAAAATAATCACTTACGAGTTTACATGTTAAGTAAGATACACCAATAAAAGAGTATATTATGTAAGAATCTGGTTGGTTCAGATTTAACTAATACTGCTAGCACTGCTGGGATATTTATGTGACTATCTGGCATCTGTGTCTAATGTTCTAAATTTCGAACACAAATATTTATCTTTTGGTCTACTATAATTTCAACACAGAAAGAAATTCTATTGCTGATCATAAGCAAACAGCTTTTGACACTCCTGCCACAAGAAACCCACTGCAGAATGTGCATTACATATCCCACAAAGATTCTGATCTTTATTACTGAACATAAATTAATTACCCTTATCAGCATATTCTATTCTTTCGAGTCCGAAATGGGGTGGGGGAAAAAATTTTTTTACGAGAAAAATTTATTGCTTTGGCAATTTTTCCATGACTATTTTGCATTTTACAGGAATTTTCTAGATTTTCCTGACCTATTTCTTGTATTCCTGGCTTTTTCCAGACTTTTCTGACTGGTATTCGCTGAAATTTGGGCTCGGGCTTTCAAAAATGAGACCTAATTCATCTCTAGTAAACACACGTGAGAAGCTCCTCCCGATATCTTTGAATACAAAACAACGTGTTTGTTTTATTGTATGTATTATGGAGTGGTAAACAGAGGGAATCAGAAAAATCCTACAGAAGTTTTTAAAAAAAAAGTCTTCGATCGATTTTCCCCTCACTCACTCGAACATTAATCAAAAAGAAAATGCCCTCGGACAGGGGCGCCCCTAGGACCGGACAAACCGGACCCAAGTCCGGGGCGGCAAATTTTAGGGGCGGCATTTTGGCTCGAATTTGAAATTAGCAAACTAATTGTTAAAAAATATTCCGAAGAATATCATTGTATATAACTTTACAAGCTGATGTACCCATCAGTCATTGATGGGTTTTTTAACTAACTGCGCGAAATTTCGTTTGCATTGTAGGAGAAGAAAAAATGGGGAGTAATTCAGTTACCGGGTGTCGCCTATTTTTGGCGACTTTTTTTTCTCGCCAACACCCGCTACTTGGCGCTTTTTTTTGTCGCCAAATTTTTCACGTTTGAAACACCATTTTAGAATACGATAAAATAATACAACATGTTGAGCACTGTCAGGAAATACAAATTACTTTAACACATTAAAATTCCACAGATATTCCACTTAAAAAAAAACAATAAAACAAAATACACCATCCATACTTAACACTAAAAATTGTCAGCAAATTCAGCAACAGGCAATTAAAAATGAGCAAACAGTAAACCACTTTTAACTAAAAAAATTTCAGAATATTAAGCAATCTAGTTCTACAGCTATGTAAACTATGCAACCAGTGGACCTTTTTTAACTAAAAAAACCTCAGTGGATTCAGCAACCTAGTTGTACAGCTATGTAAACTATGCAACCAGTGGACCGTTTTTAACTAAAAAACCTCAGTGGATTCAGAAACCTAGTTGTACAGCTATGTAAACTCGGCAACCAGTGGTCCGTTTTTAACTAAAAACACCTCAGTGGATTCACCAACCTAGTTGTACAGCTATGTAAACTAGGCAACCAGTGGTCCGTTTTTAACTAAAAAAACCTCAGTGGATTCAGCAACCTAGTTGTACAGCTATGTAAACTGGGCAAACACTGGCCCGTTTTCAACTCAAAACAACATCGGTGCATTAAATAACCTAGTTATACACCTCATATAAAGTCACTATATGAAAACATAACAACATCAAATATCCATTTACAATTCACATTGAAAACCTTAAGCAATTGCAAAAATTCTTTAAAAAAAAAAAAAAAAAAAAAAAAAAACACTTACCTTTATTTTAAGAAACTCTTCAAAAATATCCATAACACATCAGCTAATAACATAACACCAAAACGCTTCCTTTTATTTAACATTATAATCACGCCCTCCTTCAAATAAACACACACTTCCTTTTTAAACAACAACATAATATTCACTACACTTCAAATAACACAACACATTTCCAAATACATCTTGTATTCCCCGAAACTCAACAAACACCAAACAAGAACTGACACATCGAATTCAAATTCACCTGCTTTTCGGTTTACCGATTACAGTTAAATTGCCTAAACCAATCACAAAATTCCTTTACCAAACATCCTGGTATCGTTTAATGAACCCACCGAGCGTTTTTTCATCAAAATACAGCATCATCCAACACCTCAACTCAATCTACACAGGTTACAACAGACATCTGACTCTAAGGCTAAAGTAAACAAACTTTCGCCCAAACTCCAAGTTTGGCGACACATCGGCGCTTGGCGAGGACACCCGGTAACCGAATTTCCCCCAAAAAATGGAATTAGCATACTGGCAGAAATATAGAAAGCAAAGTTATAACTCTTCTGTATTGTTTAAAGATTACAGGTTAGAGAGCAAAAAATTACTGAGACAAACTGTCAATAGAGAAAATATTTTACATTCAAAATTAACGTTTTCTTTTAGTGGATAAGCTTCCTACATCAAAATTTCATTTAAAGGTGCAAAAGAAGATGCTAGTAATGAATATTAAACTGAGAAGAGAATACCTGGAAAATGCTTTGTAACAGCAAGTAGCGTATATTTAACACTGCAACATCTGATTGAATTATATTTTGATGATTTTACTTGATGCGCGGAGAACTTTATTAAAGTTTACGTCATACCTCAAAAATAATTCAAATTTCTAGAAAATTAAAAACCTGTAATTTTAATTTACTAACCGCCTACTTTTTAACAAAATTTCATTTCATTTCCTTTTGTCTGACCACTAGTTGTTTTCACGAAGTGGTCACACAAAATTTTCTCAAAATCATATATATAATTAAGAAGAATTCAAACAACGTTATTTAACTCAATCTCCTCGTCAGTAACTGAATTTTGTTCTATTAACTTTAGAAATTTTAATATTATGCCTGAAAATTTTTGCACGATTTTCTGAAAATTAAAAATATAATAATAATTTTAAAAAAGAAATCGGTGTAATTTGTTTAAGTCGAACAGCCACCTATTGTATTACCTCCAGACTCCTCTAAGTGACCCCCATCTCTCCCCGCCCCCTAAAAAATGAAAAAAATGCAATGCAACTTTTACAAACCCTTTCAATTTATTCAAATCTTTTAAAAATTTCGATAATGCTTTGTTACCTATCACATGACCTAATTTCATTCTGTTCTCTTAATCCGTTTTTGATGGATGCCAGAACAAACTTTTTAAGCGATTTTTACAAAATATAAATCAAAGTCTATGAATTATTTAAAACAATTTTGGTATCTATTGTTTCAATTCACTTACCATTCAATATAATTCCAGTTTCATTCTATTCCATTGAGCAATTTTTTAACAAAGGGCGAACATACATTTACACACAGTTTTCAAACAACAGTTTTAAATCTCAAAACTTTTAAACGAATTAGAAATATTTTAGCACCTGCAGTTTAAATTAAGTTGCCTCTTTTGGTGTGGCTATAAAATTAATTTCATTCGCTTCAGTTGTTTATATGTGATGTGCAGACAAATATTTACTCATTTTGCATAGATTTTCACAAGGTTTCCAGTTGGATTCAAATTACACTTTGTTAATGAAGTTCAACAATCCAAATACTATCCCATATTTCTAGATTGCATTTCTGATGCCAAAAACATCGTACAAATCGCATTCTTGGTAAGGTATAAAGTTATTGACAAATCTAATTCCAATGAGGCTACCGTTAAAATTGATGAAAGAATTTTAAGTTTTTGTTTGTGATTTGGCTTCAGGATTATTTAATTCTCTCAAACAGTTCATGTTCCTACGTTCTATTATTATTTGGTATAAAATCTTCAATTCCGTGAATCCATTAACCCTACAGTGCATACTGTAGCCAATTGGCTACACTCTCATTTATTTTTTATTTTTTTGTAATAAAAAGAAAATGTTGTAGTTTTTGTTTAAAATATGCATTTGAAATAAATGTAAGATCTTATGGAAATAAATTTTAGTTTTTAAAATGTATGCCAGCATTATTTTTTGAGAAATCAAGCATGGATTTATAACAAGTGCATCCAGTTCACTGAACAAACTTTAGCTGAATTTTTAATTGCTTCTAATTTTTATTGCTAAATGAAAATAAACACAAAACTATTAAAACATGGTAATATTGGACTAAATAAAGTAAAATTGGGCTATATTACTTTCTTCGGTTTTACGAGAGCTGTAGGGTGGAGCTTCGTATCTGAATATTTTTTATGATTTTTCTGGGAAATTACATGCTGAATTTTTTAGCAAATATTTTTCCTAGCATAAGTAAATCTAAATGAAGTTGCGATTTTATTTTCAACCCATTTAAAAAAATCATGCATTGTAGGGTTAATAAAGCTATTGCAGTCAAAAGACAACGATTTATCACCTGCTCTAGAACTCTTATGAAACTGTAAAGATTTTTTTTTCAAAGGAGCTTCGATTGGATGTGATTTTAAATGAAATGTTCTGTTATGCAAGAGAACTGACCGACGAGATAGTATTCTGGCTAACACTGAGTTTACGCAGAAACGTAACATATTAATTTTGATTGCAAAGCACGAGATGATCTGCCGAAGGATCCTAAATTAAAATTCAAGATAGTTTTATTTTTTACAGTAAATAAAGCGATTGCCTTAGAATGCAGATTTAATTTAATAAGTACCCAATGTAATTATTTTAAATTTTTGCACGGCATATATGAGTTAAAGATACTCCTAAAAAGCGCTAATTAAACATTGTAACACAGTGTAACAGTATTAACACTGTGTAAAGTGTAAACAATTAGAGTTAATGCTGACCGATGGAGAATCAGGGAATATAAACGCTCTTGATCTAGTAAATGAAATAGTGTCAGTTACTGCCTTATTAGGCAAAAAAGAAAGCCCAATTGAAATTTTTAAGCTAATTTCAACTCTAGATTTTACACGCACTTCTGCTTCGAGAATTTTGCTTTCTTTGCCGACAATTGTGGCAAGTGCAGAGAAGAGTTTCTCAAAATTAAAGTTAACTAAAAATTTCTTTTGTTCCACAACTCTTCCAGATACGTTAAATAATTTAACTACATTGGCTATCGAACATGAATTAGTTGAAAAATTGATTTAAGAGAAAAAGTCAGGAATTTTGCGAAATTAAAAGCCAGAAAAAGAACTCTTGATTTTTCTCTCTTTCTTTTGGTTTTTAGCTTAATGTGTGGTTTTTAATAAATATGGTTGTTTCTTATGCTGTGTTATGCTTAAAGAGCTATTCCAGTTTTATAGGCATGAAAACAGAATCTGTAAACAATTTATTTCTTTTAATAGTAATTTTACTGAGGGAGGGGGGGGGCGGCATTTTATATTTTTGTCCGGGGCGGCAAAACTGTTAGGGCCGGCCCTGCCTCGGAAGAGAAAAGGCGACGAAGCAGTGTTTTGATTGGTTGATTGTCCCCTGATCTGGCACAATCGCGTAGTGGTATAAAATTTCCCACTTCCTTTTGACGCAACTAATTATGGTTAAGCAAAATTAAGGGCCGCGTCTATTTATCCGAAAAAGTTGACTATCTGTGAGTGAGAACTATCCGTCAGTGATACTTCCGATAACAACGTTGTTAACCCTTTAACGCGCACTGACGTTTTGACGGTCGCCAGTCACGAAGAATAGATTTGATTTCTTAAAAATAGTTGCGGGTGACATAGCTTTACGAGAATACTTTACTTTTTAGCACGTCATTTCCCGTAAAAAAATTGTCACGATTACTTTTAGCAGCACTGACATCTGCTGAAAATGAAAAGAATGTGAGAACAGCTGGATAGATTTCCCAATGCAAAAAAAAAGGGCAGCCGTTGCCATCTCTCGACTTAACTACCAGCAAGATGGCGGACGATCGAAACGTTTATCGCGTGCCACAGATCTAGAGACCCTTTTTTCAGCATTGGGAAAGGGTTGCTCCTTAAAGGGTTAAGCCCCTGGTGGGGAGATGCCCGGTATTAGTGCACAAAATACAAGCAAAGAAATAATGAGACACCACACGACAGAAATATGCAAATATAACCGCTGCAGCTTCAGCAGCAGTCATTTATTTTTATTTATTCTCTAAAAAATTATCACAAGTGTTTTCGCCCTCTTCCTAGCCTGACGAAAACAAAGAGGGGAGTAGAAACTACATAAAGGTCTATTGCAACAGTTGGAGGAGTAGGGAGGAGAGACCCCCCCCTTACACACATGTGGGTGGGTGGGTGGTCTTCCCACGAATGTACTCGTACAGTCATTAGGAAAATGAAGAGGACAGGAAACAAAATCATCTTTTTTAACAAAATCTCTGCAGTCTAGGTTGAAAATAGAGCATTTCACTTTTAGCTTATTGAAGGGTGGCACGATTTCAAAATGCACTGGATTGTTTTGTAATGAATTTTCTAGAAGAAAAGAACTGTAAGATTGAGCTTTATAATCTTTTGCTATTTCTACATATAGTAAACATGTTGGCAGTGACATTGTAACGACGTTACATTTCTTCCCAGAACAAATGCATGCAAATTTACGTCTTCTGTGACGTGTTCAAACATGTGACGCTGCAAAGTGACGTCGTAGTGTAACTGATTATTAGTCACAATGTGACGCTGCAGCATAACATCGTAGTGTAACTTAGGCGTCTATGTAGGCCGCTATGTGATCATGTGACGTCCATGAAGGTCACAATGGAATTAGATCTCAAAAATACAGGGAGTAATGCGCATCAGGCAGTGACATCCAAGACCCATGATTAATGGTTACTTATTCTTTACTTATTATTAGTCATGCAATAACTCTTTACTTTCTAAATTAATAATTACTTACCCATTCTTTAAATTAATCTGCAATAATAAGCAGATGACATCTTAAATTTTCCTTGTTGATGCCTTAAGCCTCGCATCACGGGGTAAGCTTTCTCTCTCAATTTCTCTTGTCCTTCATATTTTCGGGCAATAGCGTTAAAGTGTTATGAATATAATAACACATTTGTCTTATTTGATAGCAAAGATGTTCAATTAAAAATGTCTGTCGTGTAGTATTAATTTCAGTATTGTTATTTTGAGGTGGTAGGGAGTGTTAAATAAGCATTATAATTTTTAAAATTACAAAAGCTTTAGCTACAGCCAATTTATGAAACTTCAAACGATGTAAATTTTGGCAATTTAATGTAGAATGCAGTATTTAATGCAGAAAAACATGGACGAGTCGCTGTGACCTGAATGTCACTCCTCTTACCCAAATGTCATCCCCAGTTTCACGTCAGGATTTTGGAAAACCCGCGAAGTATTTTTCGGATTTTAAAACTTCAGGACCACAGACCAGATTTACTGTTGAATCCATGGGAACTTTTCGAAAACACTGTTACAGTATATAAATAGCCATATAACTCCTGAAAATGATTCCCTCTCTTTTTTTTGTTTTTCAGAGAAAAATCCAGTATATTTTGAAATCATTGCTCGCTATTTTAATATGCAAGTGACCAACAAAAACTTCGCATACAAAGTTCATGAAATGCTATTGATGTAATTCATAGTGATTTAAAGAAGTAAAACACACCGCATTAAAACCCCTTCATCCGAGTTCTTTCGCCCGTCTTCAGATGGAATGATTTGCATTTGCTTCTGCCAAAGCAGGATGCGCAACTCTTACCCATCAAAAACGAATATACCATCAACAGTGGTGAATCTAGAAAAGCCTCAAGGGATGAACCATAAGCAGGACGAAGCATATGAAGAGAAGCGTGTGGCGGAAGCTGGTTTTGATCAGGGAAATTCCGCATGGTAGACTGCGGCATTATCCGACCGGACAAAAGGGTACCTTTTTCCCGACCTACAGTTGCCGAGGTGTAGCACGAGCACAGGTGATCTCGAAAATATTATCAGAGATTGGTCTTTTTTTTAAACCTCTTCATTTTTAATCTTGAATACATGCTTAACCTGTTCGCTGCTATCCTCTCAGAAAAACGCAACGGAGAAGGTTTTTCCTCTTCGTTCGATGCTTCTTCCCAGATGGGTTCTTTGAATGCTCCGCAGGAGCTCAGCGTTGCTCAAGCGCAATCGCCGGTTTCCGGCAGAGCATTCAAAGAACCGTTCTGGGAGATGCCATCGGTCAAAAAAGAACAGTCCTTTCCATTGCATCTTTCTAACTATGGGCATTGCCGCAGCCTAAATAAAAAACCTTAATTTTGGAGCCCTTTTCTTTGGAACCATTACTGGTTTTAGTGTCCTCCTCAACACGACGCGCAGGCCACGTGCTTCGCTTGTCGTCCCCTCTCCTTTTGTTTCGGGCGCAGAACACGGTTTAGCAAAGGGTTTATACGTGCTCAATGAGGGTCGATTGCCCCATCGCTTCTCTTCACCCCGGTTCCGCCACTGACCATCAATAAAGTGCTTTAATTAATAAAATAAACCTAAAATATAATGCGTCTAATACTTCTGGTGTTATATCAGCCTTACTAGAAGAAAAATAAAAGATAAAAAAGCAATATGAAAATGATATTGAGTTTTGAAAAAATTTTCATAAGAACTTTATCACGCATTTGTCATATACGTACCCATCTCAATAAATTTCAATTCAGTCGAAAAACTAGGGAATTATAAAACCAGAAACTTGGGTTATTACCGATAGTCATTAGAAAATTTCCACAGCAGACGACGCAATAAACGATGTCCCACGTATGCTGATGGAAGAGGGGTGGTGCACTTGCTGGGGGCAGAAGCGAGGGAAGATCACTCCAGCTGAAGATGGCCATGCAGTGTGCAGGAGCCGATAGTACTCTGATGAACAAGCTTTAATGTGGCGTTATTTTTTATTTATTTATTTTTTTTAATTACTATGGTTTGTGAAATAGTTTTAAGGAAAAATCTATAAATATTTTTTTCCCTCTTTCTGTTATCACAGAGCTGGAATGATTAGTTCCTTTTGTTCAGAGCGCTGTGCTTTTTTGATTTAGTATATGCAGTCAACAAAAATTAACAATAAAACGAGCTTAGCGCAATGCTTACATAACTGTATCTTTTGCTGCATTAAACATAATTTACAAGAATTCAGAAATACAATATGATAGCCCAAATATGATTAATTATGTAGAGAAATATTTCGTTAATGCAATGGTTGAAATTTCGGTACTTTAGTATTATACCTTCAACCTCACCGAAAACTTACCTTCATCTTTTTGGCGGTCAACACACTTACAGCTGGCGAGATAAAAAAGGTTATGACTTAAATAAGTAAACGACTTTTTAACATTATGATATAGGGTTACTAGAAACAGAGAATTGAATAATTGTGCACCGTTATTGGCGATTAATCACATATATTGTGAGAAAAAAATATTGTCGAATTATGGTCGATGGTAAATACGTAAGCACCGAAATTTTTTATACTTAAGTAAAATAGATTTCTGAATATCAGAGAATATGTTTTGTCAAATACTAATTCTGTCGGTTCTGTTTTTTCAGTCTTTTAGAGTTATAAACAAGATTTCCCATGTAACGCCCTGAATTATACTTCAGTTTCTTTATGAGTTAATTTAATAAAGTAAATATAAATATATCATGCTAAAACACAATAAAAATATTACAAAATTACAGCATAATCATGTTAGATAAATTAATATAGAAGTAAGTTTTAAATATAAATACATTTCCTAAACAATGCATAAAAAAAAGATTTGCAATTTAGTTTACAATCATATAAATAATATTTAGAATCATTAACACACAATTTCAAAAAACAATCTTTTTAAAAAAATACAAAGTTAATAATAATTGTACTGTACACATACACAAAAGTATAATTTTATTTTAAACTATGTTTTTCCTTCTAAATGAATATTCATTTTTTCTGTAATAATTCATATACATTACATGAATTTTGATATCTTCAACAGAATAAAATAAATTTTCATGGATATCGCCGTAAAATTATATCAGTTTTTATAATTTTCCTGATAAAAATAATTAATAAAGGATGTTTTTAAATATTATCATTAGGATTTTCATTCAGACACTCTATAG
The DNA here is from genome assembly GCA_038373885.1 of Cheiracanthium punctorium. Taxonomy (NCBI): domain Eukaryota; kingdom Metazoa; phylum Arthropoda; class Arachnida; order Araneae; family Cheiracanthiidae; genus Cheiracanthium; species Cheiracanthium punctorium. The sequence continues at coordinate 64,628 of JAWZYV010012933.1, forward strand.
AAATATTTTTGAATAAATATGTAGAATTTATAGTATTGAAAAATACGTGAAAGGGTGTAACTTTTTAAAATTTAAATTTTTAATAAACAGAAATGGACTATAATTTCATTAAGTTCTTTGGCAATTACATTCTGCAAGACTTTACCAGAATCAAAAAAGCAAAATTAGTTCTTGAATGCATTTTCTTTATGATTTTAAACAGAGACATTAAAACTAAATTTGTCTGTGTTCCAAACCAGTACTAAAAAAATTGTTATCATTTTTAACTGGAAATATTAAAAAATAGACACTATACAGCCATGACATGAATCACGCTGAAAAAAATTTAATGTAGCACTGACTTTAGGTTAGCACATTTTAAAAATAAGAGTATAACTCTTAAGTTGTAAGGAATTAGTATGAAACAAATTTTTAATAAGCATATTTTAAGGCTAGGTTTAATAATAAAGGTGTAGTAACTTGTAAAAATCTCATAAAATTCAATTTATCTCATAAAATCATATTGGTTTCCTTTGAAATTACATTCAAATGCATGACATATATACTATGAATTTACTTTTTTTTGGCAGAATTTTACTTTGATTTCACTGTTGCAGTAATATTGTTTAATAAGTATATATATTTATTAATTAGATGAATTTTTATTCCACATTTCCTGTGTGAAAATATTACACAAAAATTCTTTTAATAAAATTCATATTATTAAGCTCTTTAAGCATTTCAGTCGAACTTTTATGTTTTAATTCTTCAAAATGCAATTTAGAACCAGAAAATAATTATAATACGTCACCTTTTAAACAATGTTTCGTTACAAAAATGAAATTTAGTCTTATCTTTGGATAAAATTATTAGCAACTGAATTAATTAAAAACTAAATACTGTACACAGATTTTGAAAAAAATAGGCATGGAAGAAAATTACCAAACCTCTATAAGTTTTTTACACACACAGTTTTTAACAATTTTGCTTCTATTAGTTTTAAATCTACTCGGAAAGTTTTAAAAGAGCACATTAAAGAAATTAATCACATAATTAGAATTCTCACAACCAACATGTTTTACAACAATTGCTAGAAGATTAATATTATTTAATTCGTTTCAATTATCTAATGATTTTAAATGCAATGTTTTAAATAAATTATTTCTTTAAGAAATACAAGGGGAAATTCTAAAGTTTATCATGGAATGTGTGATGGATATAATAATCTGTAAAATGAACGGTTTTGTACAGCTACCATGGATGAAAAAATGTACATAAACAATAATGTAATCACACAGTACAATGAAAAGGGAGACAAGAACAATCATAAACTCATACCATACTAGCACATTTTTTTTCATAAGTACAAAAATATTTTCTTTTTGTAGTAATAAATGACTAATGTGCTACACCATTGTGCATACTCATGTTTCAAAGTCTCACAGCATATCTTTACCATTCAAATTTTATTTCCTTTTAGAATCCAGATATATAACACTATAGGCTTATAACAAGCAATATAACATTCAAATTCATACATAAAAGAATTGCTAAAATATATATTCATATATGCCACTTCTTTTAATAATAGGAATATTGAATCTAAAACTATACAGCAAGGATTTTTCATGTAAAAATATTTAACACTATAATATTTGATAAATTTCTTGTGTGTACTATGGTTGAATATTTTTGGGAGGAATTAAACTGAAGCTTTTTTCAAGAAATGAATAGTAAAATAAATTAATTTATTATATATGTATCTCTTACAGTAATAACACCATTTCCAACCCTTTTTTCTCCAACATAGTTCAATCTAAACTTATCACTTCACTTATAGGTTTGGAGTGACATATAGTTGTTCAAATAAACTATTTTTAAGAAAAAAAAGAACGAAAGAAATGTTTTGAACTTAGAAAATAATTTTAAAAAATAGGTACCAGTAAAAAAAAAAAAAAATGCTTCATTCAGGGGAAATGCCATATTTGATAGCCATAGGAAATATTTACCTGTGCCTTGCATTAATAGATATGTAGAAATTGTGAAAGAATTAAATCCATTAAATTTAGAGCTATTTTTTTAAATAGAACTTAAAAAGAACTATAATGCAAATATTTAAAATATATAATTCCATCTGTTGCAAGTTTCAAAAGTGTATGTTCTTGTTTAATTAAAAAATAATTTATTGAATGTATGGTAATAATTTTGATCTTACAAACTATTTAATCTTTATAAGAGGAAATTAATACCATCAAAGTTATTGAAAAACAAGATATGGATATTTTTAGCTTAATGTAAGTATTTAGAAATAAAATACTTTTGGGAAAAAGAAACATTTAAAATAGCATATAGTACTAATAAATATAATTCAAGTAGGAGTGCATTTAATAATATTTATTGTGGGATTTTTAAAAAAAAGTATAAAGCGTACTGATTTAAATAAATTAGTAAATATTAAATAATAAAAACTTGTTCACCCTTTTAAGTAAAATTAAAATTACCATACATCCCAGTGCATAACATGCACCAGTAAATTGAAGATATGTCTTACAATAATAATATTTTGTTATGCAATGAATATTTGTAATGTTTATTTAAAATTTTGTATAGTAACCATTTTATATTAAATATATAACAAGCACGCGAAGAAATGAAGTAGTTTTTTTAAAGTTGAAAGTGTGTGTTATACCTCGAGATATACAGTATAAGGATTTAGTATCAAATTGTAAGATAATTTTATTTTTATACCTTCAGATAAAATTATTTTTACATATCTCAAACTAGTTAATTTTTCACAATGTTTCTAATAATGACCGATTTTTTTGCCTAGAAAATGTATACACTGTTTTAATAAGAATCTGTTCTTGTTAAACTATTTTAATGACTAAAGCAAGTCTCTAAAAGTTGCAGTGAAAGAATAAAAAGATTAGATGTGATCAATTTTCATGTTTCAAAACTAAAAGAAGGCCTTTAATAAACACGATAAAGAGTTAACTTTAGTTTTTCAATAACAGTTGGTTTGGTTAAAAATAAAAGATGTTTTACTTAACTCCTCTTATTTATCTAAAACACGTCTCAAAAATTATTAAATTACAGAGATTTTTATTGATTGGATGTCATTTATGCATTATAAATTGTCTAATGTTAATATTTAACATTTAGAGTAAAAATATTTGAAGATAGTACGTAAGGGATATTGACACTCTGTTATAAATTAAAACTTATCAGAAACAATAAACTGTATGGAAAATATTAATTTTTATTACTTTAAAACCAACAACATGAACACATAAAATTTTATTAATGAACAGCAAGATATGGCAATCTTAATGATAGCTTAATCTTTTAGATTTAATCGCTTAATTTACAAATTTAATAACAATTACAAAACAGTAGAAAAAATTGATATAACATTTTTAACAAACTGAACTAATATTTTTAAAAATAGTATATTCACTTCAGTTTATCGTATATAGTTTTTTAATTTGAATGCCCACTAAAATATCAGCAATTTACTAACACTTAAATAATATTTTAATTTACAGGTATCATAGATACAGTTAATTATGTAATTAACTTGCATTATGTAACATGTCCGAATATTTGTGACTGAAAAAAGGGAGATGTTATTTCTAAAGAATTGACAAACTTAATAAGCAAACTTATGTGCAATAAAACGAATCGAATTCAATGAATTATTTCTTTAAAAACCAACATTAAAAGGCTCAGTGACATTAGCCTGAAAATATTGTTATTCTGAATTTGAAATTCCTTTAGCCAAAATGAAAGAAATTGAAAAATTTTTTAAGCCCACATACAAATATATTTGCAACAAAATAAAGAACATTGCACAATTCATACATGGTTATTCCTATAAGACACGTTTACACACACTGAAAATAATACGGAAATTTTGTGGCTCGGTACTGAAAAAGACTGAAGATTTAGCAATCATTCTTTTTCACAAAAAAATATTTCGCAGAAGACTAAAAAAAAGTAAATACATACCCTGGAATATTGATATAGGTTTTGTTTTAATTTAGACTAAAGTAATGGTGTAAATAAAAAAAAACACTTTAGTATGCAAGTTATGTTTTATATCAAGCCATGTTTAAGTATAAGAGGCTGCAGTAGTAGTTCAAGCAAATACTTGCAAAATACTTCCTTGGAAGCAAAGTAATGTTTTCCTGCAGTATTGTAGCAATGTTGGATTGCTATTTACAAGAATTATTTACCCAATATCTGTAATACACTGGAAATATCTCCAGATGCTAATATTATCCTCTATTTTGAAGATACATGACCACTTTTATACGATGAAATCATTATATTTTAGTAAAATATATTCGTCAACATTGGCTTATAAAATTGCAAAATATTGGTTTTTTATTGTAAATATCTTCAAAATATGCCCAATATTTTCTTATGATATTTAAATATTTCCACATTAATCCCAATATCGCAGCTTCACTTCAGAAAATTCAAATACATCAATATTAGCACAATATCATAAACTGCCAGCCGTAGCAGCAAAAACCATCGGCCGAAGAGAGGCTGATAAACGGGATCCGAGGAAGACGAGCAGGGACCGATCGTCGGCTTTTCATCGAAATGCAAGCAAACTCATCGGGAACTGGTAAGGCACGTCCCCTCTGCCGGTCATCAGCCATTCATCGAAATCTGGGGACTCTGATGAAATATCGAAAAGAAATCGCAGACCAAAATATTAAGTGATTAAAAAATATATAACTAGCTAATTAAAACTGCCTTGACAGAGTATTTGGTTTAACGAATCTTTTTTCAGTACCGAGTCGCATATAAGCAACAACAAACACACAAAAAATGTTTATTTTATTTTTAAGCATTTCATATGTTCCGATCTTGCACTAGAGGGCCTCAGGTGAAAACAGCACTTCTTGTACGTGACATTACCTGCCAATATATATATATAAGCTCGACCTATGTAATAATTTAATATGATTTTATGTATATATATACATGTATGTATGTATATATATATATATTTCACACAGGAGTGATTATCCATCAGTGCAAAACAGAGCTCCATTTCACACATGTTGGAAAACAAACAAATGAACAAAAAAAAAAAAAAAAATGTTCAGCAAGATGTACTGGCGTGATTGAACTGCACCAACCGCATGTATAACAACAGTCCTTGGAGAAAATAAGAAATGAGCCTTTGAATTCTTTGGCAGCGATAGGATATACATATATATTTTGTTTTCGCATTGTGTGGTTTCTGTTTGATTATAGAAAGAGTCCAATGCTGTTGTTAATTAGAAAAAAGAAACCATTTCTCAATAGACCCACGTGACCGGCACCCACTGTGTCATGGTGTGCACTTTCTCTAGCGTCTTTTCCAGAGTCCGTATGGTCTCCTCTATGTCGTTATTCACAATCGTCAAGTCAAAAAAATGGCCGTAGGCTTGACGTAAAAGCTCGCTTTCTTTGAATAGTCTCTCCAAGCTCCCATCAATCTGCAAGAAGGGGGAAAAAAGGGATGGGATTTGTATGTCAAAAACATCATGCAACACATCAATTTATACATTTTCGATAGTCAATTTTAATACACTACACCAGTGGTTCCCAACCTTTCTGTGCCTGCGAATCCTTTCCAACATCCGATAGAATTTGGCGAACCCCTCGTGTAGTCGTTGTATATTAGAATATTACTTTCTAAAGATCTTTTATACACCTTGAGAACCCCTGGTACTCAGCGTTTGGTCAGTATGGTCATTCGTCAACCACTTTCACCACAGTTGCACGACACTGTTTTCCAATTGTTAGACTATGCTTCCCTGCATTGTTATTTCAATGCTACGGTGAGTTCAGGAAGAACCAAGCTAGGAAGCAATATTGCTCGCGGAAGAAGAGTTTTCTGTTGCGTCTTTATGACGAGGTCGAACAGGTTAAACAAGAGGTCAATAGCGGGTTAAACCCTCTAACAACTCATGGCTTAACTCCTCTTTCTTCATCTGGATCTGGCCCTGGTACATACGCAGGGATAGGTTTCAAAACCAGCTGATTACCACGGAGGAACAGAGAGCAAAATAGGCTATCGTCACCGAGTTCAGAAGACATTAGTAAAACACATCCCAAACGTGTTTTATTACGGCATTTACTTAGAATATTAGGTAACCTGCTCGTTCCCTGAGATGTAAAAACACGACGGCAGAGATCCCTTTTCGGTGGCCACCGTTGCTTCGAATATCCCTCAGTGGCCTAACTTTGATATTTGCCCCAAGAAGCAACCCTAGAAACAGAAAGGTAATGTCTCTTCGCGCCCGTGCGACTGGGGGCGAGAACTAAGAATGGACAAGAGTCGAGAAATAGGCCTACCTTGTCTCTCGCAAAATAGCTGCAAAAATTAATATCATCTCTCAAAATCCCTGGATAGTAATAATGTCTCGTTTTTTATTTATCCCTAAAGAGAGCAAACTACAGCAAATAAAACACTAGAGAATTTTTTAATAACTATCCATAGACTTAAAAAATATTAGGTAGAGGGAACGATGGACACTTCCCCAGTTCCCCCGTAGGTAGTTTTGCAAATTCTTAATTTTTTTTCCGAAATTTTGGGAGAGAGAGAGAGAAAGAGGAAAAAAACAAAGAAAGAAAAAAAAAAACCCGCAGCCTAACCAGCTCTCAGGAAGAGCAAATTTCATTTCAAGTACAGCGTCCTCTCACTTAACGACTTTAAAGGGACTGTAGTGAAAAGTCTTGCAATTGAGAGACTATCTTATACAAGTTTAAAATTTTATATTCACTATTTTACCTACAATAAAAAAAAACTATATGTTTTGAGTACTATGAAAATATTTTTAACAAAATGTATAAAATATACTAAAAAATAAAACATAAAATAATTTTTAAAAAGTTCATAAAATACAAAATTGTAGTTTACTTATCCCTATGTTTATTTTAACGATTTACACATCAGATTTTTTTAAAGAATGAAGTGATAGTTTTTCCTTGTAGTCGACAATAAGAAAAAATCTGGAGTGACTCCACTTGACTTTCCGAACACTTACGATTAAGATCATTACCAAGCATTTAAATAAATTTTAATCGATGAATAATTCAGACATATATACCAAATTGAAGCTCAATCGAATGTACCGTTTAAACGCTAGCGCACTTTCAAGAATTTCCCCCATAGGCCATAATGTAAAAGAAATCTTTGTCGTAGCCCTGTAGAAAAACTACAAGTCCTATACACATCAAAATTAATACCGGTCTTAAGATGGTGGTTTATAACATATATACCCAATTTCAGCTCAATCGAATATACCGTTTAAACGCTAGCGCACTTTCAAGAATTTCCTTCATAGGCCATAATGTAAAAGAAATCTTTGTCGTAGCCCTGTAGAAAATCTATAAGTCCTATACACACCAAAATCAATACCGGTCTTGCGACGGTGGTTTATAACATATATACCCAATTTGAGCTCAATCTAATGCCCCGTTTAGGAGCTATCGTGTTCACTCACATACACACACACACACACACACACACACACACACACACACCACACACACACACACACACATACATCTCGTAAAAATAGCATAAATGAATTCAGAAGACCTCAAAACGTGTAAGTACACCAAAATCTCGAAGTCGAATTTTTTCATGATTACAATACTTTCCTTACATGGTACATGTTCGGAAAGTAAAAATGTATCTTTCTAACTCTGATAAAACTTTTAAGTTGTTTTAATAATAATCATTTTGAGAGACACACAATCACCCTTTCGCGATAGATTTCGCGAGAACCACAGGAATTAGGATAATAAATGTTATTCATAATTAATTATACACCAGTAGTGAAATGATTAGGGTAATAGTGCATGATTTGTACTTCATGGACTGCTCACTACTCGTGCAACTTTGTTAGGATACACCAGTAGTGAAAGGATAGTGAGTAACAGTAGTGAAAGGATAAAGGTAAAAACACGTGCATGTGATTTGTACTTTAAAGATTATACAATGAATTCTTGAGTGGCGAATGTAAAATCACCAGAACCGTTCAAAGCGTCGTATAAGTGGTAGAAGAGATGAGAGAGGTTTAGCATTATTTCCCATAAAGCGTGAACGGGACCAAGTGAATTCGGCGTATAACCGAGAGAGTAGTATAAGTGAGAGGTCACTGTATATCGCAGAGATTTATACTCATTCTGATGTTTTAATGAAATCGTTATTCCACGATTTATCGGTAAATAGTCCATGCACACTTTTCCACTTGCCGAAAATTTCATGCTCCTCTTGGCCCGTACGCGTTTTTCCAAACCCTGAAAGTGTTCCCGCACTTGCCTGTAAAACTGTTTTTTCTGCATACAGAGTTAAAATGCAGTGAAATGCGAACATTTTCTTTCGCTACCAAACCACATCAGCTAATATTTTTAGGTCATTTTATACAAACAACAATTTTGCTCGTTAGACTATCGTTTGAATTTCGATCAGAGAAACTGATTTTAAAAAGTGAATTTTTATTTTCTTAATCAGTCAAACGGGACATGTTTTTGATGCACTTCATTTAAAAATACTTTCATTTGAAATCGAGATACGATACTTCAATAATATTACAGTCTGGCGATATCTAGCCAAGCATAGGTGGTATGGTCAAGAGAGAGAGAGTATTTCGCGAGATTTTGGGTATGGTCCAAACAATGATTCACGTAGACTTTTAATATGTATTGAAAATGTTCATTTAGGAATGTACAAGACCAGGTTTTGTTGAGTTACGTACATGTGTACGTACAGAGACATCACGGAGAAACTAGTCAAAATGGATAAATATTTTGGTCAAGATGGTCATACCTGTACAAGTACGTACAATACATACGCAAGAGTTGAGATGTTATCACGCAGACTAAATTTGCGGATGGTTAAAATCTTATCACCAAAATTTTTCGCTATCACAGTACTTCTTAAGAACAAGGACGTAAAAAAAGGCATATCCTTCACTAAGAGATACCAGCGTTTTGATTAGTAGTTATATACTCAACAAATATAAGAACATAACATACTTACATCTTGCATATTTCCTAATGATGGCGCTGCTATGAATACAGTATATGGTGTATATTCAGAGGTTCGCAGTATTTTCAATGCCTGAAAAGAAAAATAGAAATAAATGATTGTACTATAAATGCGCACACGATCTATCTATGAAGAGAAAAAAATTCTCGTGTTTTGATGAAAACCACGAAAATGTTTACTAAATGCATCAAAAAATTTAAAATGTCTGACAGAAATGAATACACGATTTTTAAAAGGGAATGATGTTAGTACAAAATGTCAGCCATAAGAAAATGTCAGATGGTTATTTAATGTAATAACATAAATAAAAATCCTTTATGATAAGTACATGAGTGCTTCATCACGTTTACTGCTAATCAAAAAGTACTAGAGTACAAACTAAATTTCTTATCTCAATTTCACATATAAAATCTAGTTTTTAATATAAATGATTCATGTCGTGAATAATAAAAATTTCATATATTTCTTTAAAACTGTGCATTTTTCGAAAAATTTATTATTCACAAAACGGAAATAGGAAATTTATCTTACACTGGTGACTATCATGAGTTATCGCTTGATTGGTAGCCATGTGTTAACTGGCAAAAGTTTACGAAGCCTATTTATAGTGCTCAAAAAAAAAAAATGTCTTCTAATTTTATATATCACTTGCTCCAACCATTTTCATGTTAGGCGAGAAAAAGGAGAATTGGAGAAATTTGCTAATCAATAAAATTTTCTAAAAAAATAAAAAATAAAAATTTAATTTATAAGTTGAGTAACAAACTATCGGGAAAACAAATTAATATCAAGTATATTGCGGAAATTTATACCGACTCTCACGTTATGATTCAATCAATATATCCCTTTAAGACTTGACTTTCTTGCTACACTCACACAAAAAGTTTTTGAGTGTAAGGTAAATTTTTTATTTTAGTTTTGTGAATAATTCATTAAATATTTCGAATAACACACAACTCAAAAGAAATATGAGAAATTATTATTTTATACCCCATTCCCTTCTTGTGAAGAATAAGCATTTATATATGAAATCGCCTTAGGAAATATGACTTGCACTCAAGTAATGACTTACACTTTCGAGGAAATATGACTTCCACTTTTTGAGTGACTGTTGATCACCTACACAATTGTCTAGGTCAGGGCTTAAAGGGATAACATTATTAAATCGATATATCACTATTAATCGGTTTATGCATTAACATGCATTATGTTAATTGACTCTCGCTGGCACGCAAGAAATTTTCATTAGCCATTCTAATAAACATTTCTTACATGCCGTTAAAAATTTAGGTCCACTTACCATAATGAAAACATTTCAAAAAGCGTCCGAGTAGTGGGCTTCCATAAGAACTGAATAGTGGATGGCAATTACTAACTGCATTAGTAGTAAGGAAAATTAAACTAAATGCACTAAAAATACAAATTCTTATGGTTGTTTTTCTATTGTAATATTTTCGCTGTTTCTTTGTAATGAAAAATTAAGCAGTTAAGATGAATTTAACTGTATTTCGAAAAAAAAAATCACGTTAGGTTTGGTATATTAATTAAAAAAAAAAATCTATAATCATACCAAGCATTTTAAAAATTTTAGAGAATCGGTTTTACAAACTGTACTGTACCCTGAAATAAACGATAAACCTATATTAATTAAGAAACTTTCAGAAAAATTTTAAAACTCAAATGTGTAACATTTCGATTTCTCAGTGGTTAGTAAAAAATCCTTACCAGCCACCATGGCTGGTAATGTTAACGATACTTCATACATCGGGGCAGTCTTACGTAGCAACTGCCAATTTTCACAAACTTGTTCAGTAAATGGTGCTGTGAAAAAGAAGTGTACTAAAAAGTTTTTTATTATAAGTAAAATTTGTTAGTGTTAAAGTGGGTATGTTAAAATAGTCCAACCAGCTCGAAAAGAAAATTCAATATTCGACGAATCGAAGCACTAATATCTCACAAAAATGCAGAATTTAACAACGCGTGCAACAGCAAATCATTAACTATCACGTCAAGAACACTATTCAAATCGCAATGTCAATCGTATTGCTCTGCTCTCACAATCCAGTCTGTTTTCAACTAACTGTCAGCGAATGACTGATACGTATAGATGTCACATAAGGCGCGACGTCCTATTTCTCGATTTTTCTCGTAACTTCTTTACTTATTGAGATACAGCCGAAATTTCATAATTTTTGAGAACTTTCTTTGGCTGCCAAAGTCACAACATTCGTCATCAAGTTTGTCGCCGATCCGAGGTCAAAGGGTTATCATACTCATTTCACTTACAGGAATGCCTGTACAACTCTTTTTCCAGCAACACACGTTAATACGTAGAAAACAACATTGCAATCTTGTAACAATACTTGATTTTGAACTTGCTGGATTGCTGCATAGCAGTCCAATACACTTCTCGGGGTCCTGGGCAAACGCTGTTCGAGTAACAAGCATAAATTTACAAAAATCTTTAATATCTTCAAAACTATTGATTTTTCAGCAAATTGGACTCCCCCCAAAACAAAATAAAGTTCCCTTCCCCGCCCTTTTAAATTCTTTAATTTGAAAACTTTTAACGGACTTTCATAACGTTAGATTAGTTGTTGGATCGCTACGTAGCAGTCATTTTTGCAAACCTGAAAAGCTTTGTCCCAAACATACACAAAAGGCAGAGCAAGTATAAGGAAAGCCTGCAAGAAAACTCACTTGCGGCTCTACATCCAAGATGGCCATTTTGCCATCCGCATGTAGTCTTCGTATGGTCTCCAGCTTGGTTCCGTACATGGCCTCCTCATGTGTACCATACTCTAGGTATTCATTGGCAGCAATGTCGGCCATCATCTCTTCGTGCGACACGAAAAAGTAGTTCTTTCCGTTCTCTTCGCCTTTGCGCATAGGCCTGGTGGTATCTGCAAGAGGAACGAATTTTATAAGAAATAACAAGATAAGATGAAGAATGAAGCCAAACACGCACATTATTAAAACACTTTCCAGTACATCTTTCTCTAATCTTCGTTTGATAAAAGCTCGCTAAATGGTCAACCTATCCCGCAATTTTTAACAGAAAGTATTCTTTTATTCGCCAATATATAGTAATTTTACATTGTTTGAAATAATTAAACGTCTCAGTAGAGTCAAAAGCTATCTTCTGATGACAAAATAAATCTTATTTACGTGAGTGGAAACTACATTCAGTACTGACCTTTGTCCATTTAAAATAAATAACTCATTTCACATTCTATTCCAACAAAATAATAGATACCACAATAACAGAATCGATTATTGTCACTTCAGTTGTTAAACTTCAGAATCAAACGGAAACTGGAGTCATTTCTAGAGTTCTTAGATTCGGAAAATTAAAATGAAACGAAAAAAAAAATTAGCAATAGAATAAATTATTTACTGGCTTTCAAAAAATACCCAATTTTTTAATGCTACTGCTGCTGTTTTCCTTCAATTTTCTTCACACGTCTGGCTTTCAAAATGATCGGGAGCCGTACATTCACACGTGCGTTTGACTCCTGAGACATCGACGTTTGGTATTGATGAACGAATCCTTATTGCTTCCACAGCTTTACTTTCGTATATACCTATCCTTATTCTTTACTTCGTGTTCTGATTATTTAACGAATAATGAGAAAGTCTTAGACAGAAATAGTTTTTAAAACAACTGCTTTAAACATTTTATACACTTTTTAGAATAATCCTTTCTGAAAAAATAATCTAAAAACAAAATGCACACTTACGAGGTATGGGATAAGCATACTGATCAGGATGGTGACTTATTAATGTGTTTTTTATATGCCGCCTCCCTACACCATGAGCTCCTGAAAAAGACACAAGATCAAATAATTTCACAAGAAATATATGTCACGACAAACCATCGATTGCAAAATACCAAGACAATTTTCTTAATCTTTTCAGGATGGTAGGATTTTTTACCTCGTTACCTAAAAAGAGGGGAACATTCAACATGTGCTTACTCCTTTCACTCCTCCTCTGCTGAAAGTGTCCTTTATTTGACAGCAGGTAATGAATAAAATTTCCCCATCCATAATGGCAGGATTTATATATGTTGACACATCTATCGCCAACCTGAGCGTAGAAAAGTTAACAATAACATTGTGGATGGGAATGCTCTATTTGGATTTAGTTTTTAGTTTTCCAAGGAGTGGGCTACCGATTTGGACGGTTTACGGTTTTGGAAAACGCCTCCATCCACTGTATTAGTTACACCAAGCCAAACGAACCGGATAGGGCTGCCCTAGCCGATTCATAAAACTCCATTATTTTCAAAATTTTAGACAGTACAAATTGTCAAGGTAGCAAATAAAACTAGGATTTGTCGTTCAGCAAGACCAACAGAAAAACAAATTAATCTTTTCTCTGCTTGGTGGACATATAAAATTTCGAGCAAAGGCTGAAGGAGTTAACCTACCTAATAGCACTAGGGTTTTCCGCCGGAAAGCGGGCAGCTTCACGACTTCCTCGTACGTGACCACATCCAATTGGTCGAAAACGGCATTGTGCTTGGCAAGGTACTTGTCTTTGAAATGTTTCTTCTTCCGAGAAAATATTGAGCAATTCACTGGAGAGAAAAGAAAGAGCAACACATCAGGATTTGAATGAATCAACGCAGTTTCAAAGACCAAAAACAAAGAAGAAAACAGCTCTAGAACAATTATGTTAAATATATAAGGGAAACCCACAATCGACGAATTCCCTAACAGGCAAAGATTTACTCAGATAAGGGACACTCCGGGCACAGATGCCTGCGGGGGAGCACCCTTGAACAAATGTTTACTATGGAATACAATTAAAACTGAAATTAATTTACTTATCTAAAATCACCCATACTTTAACATTTCGAGAGCCACGCAATCACTTGTTCAAGAATTCCTTAGGTTAAACGCATAACATTTTCAAATGAATTAAATTCTTTTCTTTCTTGAAAATGCTGGCGAGTAAAAACTGAGGTAAGAAATCACTATTTCAATGAAAAATAATTTTTCCCCATCTAATAAAATTTAAAAATTTGCGAAAGAAAATTAAGAAGAGTTCCACATAAATTTATTATTAAAAATCAAATACTATTAAATTTATATATTTTTACATCCATTGCAACCATCTTTATACATGAAAAAAATAAATGTTAATTAAATAAAAAAATTTGAGTCGTTTTTCAGGGACTTAATTCGATAACCAGACATTTTTCTTTGATTATCTGATAGACTGATAGACATCAGACCTTTATAGCTTTTGAAACATAATTTTCGTAGATATTTAGATAGTAAGCGATTATTCAGCGGACCAGGGACTGGAAACCAAGAAGAAAGCAGCGAGTTTCTCCGCGAAAAACGTAGAAACACACATTTCTGATAACTATTCTATGGGGAGGAGGACCCCTCAATATCTGTTTAATTTAATTTTATTATCTGTTTGTAGTCGAAATCATAGAGAAAATGTGATTTACAAAACATGTTCTTCTAGTGGGGTAAATATAAGGCCCGTGGAAAATTTATCGAATGGGGGGCCCTTCCTGAATGGACCATATGGGGAGCCCCTTTATTACTACGCTTTCTAAAAATGGTCGATTTTTAAAAAATCACAAATAACTTTCAATCTTGATACTTTTTTTGCTTAATTTGTTTTCTTCGTAAGTTAAGTTTTAATTAGTTGAATACAAAGATAAAATTTTTACTAAGTTTTGTAATAATAAATGTTATTTCGTGATTGCAGCCGTCTGGGCTGGGGGAGGGGATCTTGCCTAACTACTGTTGCGCCACTGTGTTCTACGAAATTCTTTGGCGCGCTATTTCGCTTCGCGCGTGGGGTCACGATTTATGTAACTGCCATGTAGTACACAGTCGGGTTAGCTTCTCGCGAAGTAAGTACACCTTAAAGTAGCGGTTCTCAACTTTTAAGCATTGTGCCCCCCCCCCTTCCTCATTCTCATTCCTCAGCATACATAAAGTTTTTCTTTTCCTTTAACCCTTTGAGGCGCAACCCTTTCCCAATGCTGGAAAAAGGGCAGTGCGGCACAGCCAGCTGTCGTCAAAAAAAGGTCTCTAGATCTGTGGCACTCGATGAACGTTTCGATCGTCCGCCATGTTGCTAGTAGTTAAGTCGAGCGATGGCAACGGCTGCCCTTTTTTCAGAACTGAGCAATCTGTCCAGCTGTTCTTGCATTCTTCCATTTTTCAGCAGATGTCAGTGCTGTTAAAAATAATCGTGACAATTTTTTTATGGGAAATGACGTGCTAAAAAGTAAAGGATTCTCGTGGAGCTATGTCACCTATTGCAACTATTTTTATAGAAATGAAATCTATTCTTCGTGACTGGCAACAGTCAAAACGTGAAAGTTTGGTGTTCCCAGAGCAGGAACACTGCGCGTTAAAGGGTTAATAATGAACATTTAGTTGAGTTTCTGCAAACTATTGTTATCGGTAAAGTTATAATAAACACTTTAAGCGAAAATACATATATTTTGTAGTAAAAATAAGATGATTTTTAATTATCACCGGCTCTTTCTGTATTTTTCTTGCGCCTGCCCCGCTAAACGCCCTGCCGGTAGAGCATTTAAGGTAAGAATGCAAGTTTGGAATAAACATAACTCGGGCAACCTTGGTCGTTTTTGGAACTCTCGATGGCAAGGCAGGCCGTCCGCCACTCCTGAAGCTCGGGGGAAGGTATGAGTCCGGCGGTGCCGTCAGACCCTTCCCTCCTCGCCTGCCACCAGTTGTGGTCGTCCTTGCTGATGATCTGCAGGATGTCGCCCGTTCGAAATTCGATGCCAGCCTGTGCACACGGAATCAGCTCGTCCTCATTAGGATTATAGTCAAACTGGGCTCGAACATAAATCTGTAAAGCATAAAGAAAAACAGATTTAATTTATACGGACTGCCAACAAATAGTTATTATATAAATTCATTAAAGAAATCTAGATTCTATAGAACTGACCTAAAATGAAAAAAAAAAAAATGGCTGAAATGTTTAGAATTTTCTCCAATCTGGTTCGAAAAGAATTGCTCAAGTACAACTGCAGATTCCAACCCACTGGTATTGAAAGGTCACGGACTTACAGCAATAGGGCAATTATCGCTGTATTCAAAAATAGCTAAACGGAAAATACCTGTAAGATGATGCTGTAAGTAGCAATCAATAATATTGTCATTATTGCGCTCATGCGTCGACATGATCCGGGGAGAGGGAGATCTTTACGCTGTGAGTCGCTAGATGGCATTTATGTTGACAATCAATAGTGAGTTTTTGCATACCTTTCTTCCTACGTTAACGTTAACGCTACCCGTTATTCGGAGCCGATCATAAAACGTTGCGCATGCGTATGCGCTTTACTGTACAATTGCATTTAACGTTAGCGTTACCGTGAGTGAAACCGCTATGCAAAAACTCCCTATTAAGAGGGATCGAGTATTTTGCTTCGAAAAGCTGACACTATTTCGCCTGTCCTATATTGCTGGAAGTCCGTGGGAATGGCGAAGAAAGTTTCTAAAGGAACGTCGATCGACCAGATATACTGGCTAATTTCAGACCTTCACCATACAGACGGCATTGAGAACAAACTTGTAGGGAATAAAGATAACTGATTATTATTTTTATTATTTTCATCAGACATATATGACATTCATCTGCATTCATTTATCAGTTTATTTTTCATCCTACTTTATTAGCATGAATGTAAAATTTCAATTTTTTAAATTTATTTCTCTTCTTACACTTTTCCCAGTAAGTCTTTATGGCCGCTAGTGCACTCGTCTTCTAACGCAAAGCTCAGAATTCGGTCCAAGGTCAGGATAAATTTCGCAAGGAAGAGGCTCCGGACATCAGCAGCAGATGTCTGCACTAGGAACTCATATTTTTCTCTGAGTGACCATCTCATTGGTTTCTATTAGATACTAGCTGAAGTACCCGTTCTTCGCACGGGAATGAATGGACTTTTTGATATTAATATTTCTTGTGATTACTATTTATTGTAATAAAGAGATATAGCAAAATGGATATCGCGTTATATTGTGTTCAATAATCATGCATACTGAATTTCAAGGCAATCGTTTTTACGGTGCAGAAGGCGATGCGGCGTAGCACAATCTAGTGGCGAGTTTTAGCAAAACGGATACGGCAAAAATATTCTTCGCATTCAGATATCGATGTATACGAATTTTCAGGACCATCGGCTGAATAGTCTTGAAGTTCATGTGTTGACGCGACATCTAGTGTCAAGTTATAGGAAAATGGATCGTGCCAAACTCTTCCCCGTGTTCAAATATCTATGTATACCTATTTTCATAGCGATTATTCGCACAGTCAAGAAGTGATACACTGCAGGGCCATCTAGTGGTTAATTAAAGTAATGATTTGCTACAGCGCCGTCATGTGGCGAGTTATAGCAAAATGTATAACGCCAAAATATTCTCATTTTTCAAATAGCTATGTATACTGATTTTCATAGCCACCGTTTGAATGGTCAAAAATTTGGCCTGCTGCAGCGTCATCTAGTGGCGAGTTAAAATAATAATGCATTGCAGTGCCATCTAGTGGTGAGTAACATCAAAAGTAACGCAGTTAGAATATATTCTTCGTTCTCAAATGTGTAAGTATAAAAAAATTTATGCCAATCGGTCGAACGGTATAGAAGTTGATGCGTTGCAGCGCTATTTAGCGGTAAGTTACAGCAAACGGATAGTGAAAAATATTCTCCGTGTTCTAATATTCGCGTGTACCAAATTTCATCGAAATTTGTTGGACCATATTCGCATAGCAAACGGCTAAACGGAATAGAATTCGACGTTCTGCTGCGCCACCTAGTGAAAAGTTAGAGGACAACGGATAGCATAAAAACCTTCTCCATGATAAAAGACTTAGGTGAACCAAATTTCATGGTGATCGGTGAAACGGTGCTGGAGTTTTTCAACCTCCTACACACATACCAACATTCATTTTTATCTATAACGAGTCTTATTATACGTATATACCAGTCTCAAGTAAAATCCAGTTTCAAATCTAAGCCTCGCCAAAGTGCCAGCATACGCCATTTTGCAAGAGTTTTTTCAGGGAATCATTCGAAGCATTGACTTAGCAGCAATCAAAATGGGAAATGGTTCGACCGCCAGGCATTTATTTGAAAAGTGGAATCCCTTAATACAGCCGCATTTTTTAAATTATCAACTATAACATATTTTATTCATCGTTACCTCGATGTACTAAATGCGGAGATTTCAATTTTCTGAAATTTGGCGGATTTCCCCCAAGTTAAATCAATGTACTCAATTGGCGAGAATTCTGAAGCTACATCGCTTGAAATGTCCTAATAACTGCATTATTTCTGCACGGATAGTTAAAATTTAATGCTGTATTCTAAGAAAACCTATACACTTGTTTTCAAAAATGCTATTCCCTTAAGCTCTCAGTAAATTGAGCCAAAAAGCCTAAAACTGTGCAAACCGCTAGAACTCACACTCTAAAAATCGGCCTATCAGCCATTTTATTTTTCGCCAAACTAAAAAAAATTACATATTAGTCTCGGATATCTTCGATCCTCATTGTTTTGCGTATAAAACATTTCATTCCTGCTCTCATTTCTTATGCGCACACGATATTATAATTAAAAAAATAACCAAAAAAAAAATAAACTAAAAAAATCATTATTATTCTTTTATTTTTACTTTAAGAATTTAAAACATTTTATTCGGCAAAATCGCCACACATGGCAACCAAGATGCTTATTTCACACACTTTTTTCACTACAGGGGTTAATATTACGTAAAGCTTTCAGCGTGGAGAACATAAAAAATCTCTTAAATTCCGGGAACGGAAATTAAGGGAACCCTTCAGGAGGAAAACGTTTTTAAGTGGAGTTTCAAAGTTTTAAAGTGGACTATCATTTATTCTATATTATTTTACATATCTGTAAAATTTCAGGCTGACAGGTCCATTTTTGTGGAATTGTATACTACCCAAATCAACAAATTGACAAACATAATTTCATTTTTATTTATAAGATAACCTACGCTTGTTTTTAAAAATACCCTCTCATTAAATTGCGCCAAGCGCTAGAATCATAGAAAATCTGACACACTTTCAGATTTTTAAATACGCACTAAAGTGCTATATATAAAAAGAGTTATAATCCATGGGTCTTCCCTATTTTCGTTCCTTCTTTCATTAAGTTGGAAAGTGTATCATTATTCATGAGTGTGATTAAACAAAATTAAAATTGATATTTCTAACATCCTTTTTTCTGGATGTAATACATTAGATGCAGAAAAGCTGCTCTGAAAAATGCACAATTCCAACTGAATGAAAATTTCAAAAACTTATACGCAGGTGTATTCATAACCCAAATAGCAGACGATTAAATTACGATAAATAGCGCCAAGCGTTAGAATCCTCCTCAAAATCGCGAGAATGCTGTAGATAGATCGCTTGAAATCCCTTAATAACTGCATTATTTTCGCAGGGATCATTAAAATTTAACGCTGTATTCTAATAAAACCTTTGTACTTGTTTTCAAAAATCCGTTTCCTTAAGCTCTCAGTAAATTCGCCAAGCCGGAAACTGTGCAAACCTCTAGAACTCACTTTCTCGGCATTTGAGCCATTTTATTTTTTCGCCAAACTAAAAAATTTTAACATATTAGCCTCGGAAATCTTCAATTCTTATTGTTTTGCGTATAAAACATTTCATTCCTGCTCCGATTTCCCATGCACACGATATTATAATTAAAAAAAATATAACCTTACGAATATAAACTAACAAAAAAAATCATTATTATTCTTTTATTTTTACTTTGAGAATTTAAAACATCTTATTCGGCAAAATCGCCACATATGGCAACCACGATCCTTATTTCACACTTTTTTCACTACAGGGGTTACAATTACGTAAAGCTTTTTGCGTGGAGAACATAAAAAATCTCTTAAATTCCGGGAACGGGTGGACTTTCAAAATTTTAAAGTGGACTATGATTTATTCTATATTATTTTACATATCTATGCAAAATTTCAGGCTGATAGGTCCATTTTTGTGGATTTGTATACAACTCAAATCCACAAACAAACAAATAAACAAACAAACAAACAAACAAACAAACAAACAAACAAACAAACAGAATTTCATTTTTATTTATAAGATTTTATCGGTAAGTCCTCGGCTGATGACCCTACAAGTAGATATTGTAAACCTGCTACCGATTAGTTTCCTCGGGTTTCGACGAAAAGCCGGAGATCAGCAGCTGCTTGTTCACCTTTGATTCTTGTGATCAGCCGAAGGATTATTGTTATGAAAAATCTAAGATAGGTCTAAAGTCTTCTCTAGCAAGGTCAAAATTTTCTTCCTATTTGTTTATTCTATATATAAATTTTCCTAGATGGAGGCCAAAATGTTTTATGAAAGTGCTGAGCGAGTTTAACGCTCCAATTTTAAAGAAAAATTTTTGAAGTGCGAAAGTCATTTTTTTCGATGTGTTTAAGATACTATCACAGCCATTATTCAAAGTAACGCACGTGAAACTTAAAAATCTGAAGTTTCTAACCCGTAACTCCAGAAATGATCAGATTTCTGGACTGAAGGGAATTTTTCCCAGTTGTCCGACTATCGAATGGCCAAGAATGATGAAAGTTTTTGCTCAGAAATGATTTAAGGTGTTGAGATTTGTGAAAGACTAATCATTCAGAAACTCATTGAAAAAAGATGAGCATATACTTTCAAAAATATCTATGGCTAATTTGCCATGGCGCCCAAACTGCTATGAAACTGATTTCAGGTATTCGTATGTGTCACATCTTACAGAAAGAGTTATATATATAAATAACTTTATTTTAAAATTAAGATAGAGAGGGATATGTGAAACAGACATATTGTCCTTTTCCATAGTTTACTTCGTAACTGGAGACATGAATTTTCTTACGCGGTCAAATACATAGAGTCTAAAAGACTCCATTTTTTTTTTTTTTTTTTTTTTTTTTTTGTAAACGGCTCTGAAATTTATTTCGAAAACGCACTATATTCTGGGGAAATCATGTAATTACCAAAAACTACTTAAATTCACAGTTCGTTCCCGCTAACCATAGTAAATTCATCAGTAATTACCGAAGGTTTATGCTTCTCCAGTGGAGAATTGCCGACAGTCGACAAAATACCAACAGGCCTTACTCGGTTGCTTGTCGACTTTCTATCAGTTGACAAGGCCAAGTAGGCAATTTCTTGACTGTCGGCTAACCTGACGCCCTACCATGATGCTAACAGAATAGTTCTCACAGACGGATACTCAAATAGAGAATGTCGAAATGACGTTCCAGTGACGTCATCTGACATCCTGCTGGGCATCCTTTCTGTGCAGATTCTTCTATTGTCTTGCTATTGTACTCAGCTCACAAAAAGGGTATTAGAAAATCTGTTTTAAATATCCTTAATCATTTCAAAACATCACAATGTCATTGGAACATCAAAATCGTAGGTTTGTTTAGCCCATTAGATCTATTACAAACATCCAAAATTTGAATTTAATACGTTTTTAAATGCCTTATACAAAAAAGGTTCTTATGCTGACAATCGGATTTTACCTCTGAGATGCATTACGAGAACGCAAAGCTCTCACGCAGAAAGTTGGATCTGTCGCAGAGAGCATCATGGAAATGCTCTATTTTTCGGATAAATAGCTGCGACCCACAATTTGATGCCACCACCATAATTACATATGCCTAATGAAAGTGAGAATTTTTACACCTCCACCGAGAGTATCGGATATAAAAGTAACCAATCAAAAGACTGCCTGTTAACTTTCTCTCTTCCAAAGTCATGGAGGTCGAGGGTTGGGGGATATCGATCAAGGAAGGTGCGTGCTTTTTGACAGCTGCTGAACCTACGATTCTCTCCGATTTTGCGTGGGAAAGGTTATGGAAGTGCTTAACACACTATATGAAACACAATTAAAAAAAACCATCCATCTTGTATTCCTCGATATCGGAAAGAGATTTT
Source organism: Cheiracanthium punctorium (assembly GCA_038373885.1). NCBI lineage: Eukaryota > Metazoa > Arthropoda > Arachnida > Araneae > Cheiracanthiidae > Cheiracanthium > Cheiracanthium punctorium. Next base: position 86,661 of record JAWZYV010012933.1, read on the forward strand.
TCCGTGTGTTTACCCTGTCGAATAAGAACAGTGGAATTTCCGATAGTGATTACGAACGATACCGATAACTTCGTGGCAGCGCACATACATGCCCTTTTGAAATGTGATGTCATGAGTGGGGAAAAGTTTATTTATCCGTTATGGAATTTTTTTCCTATAACAATGTAGTGAAGTCCCAGGGGGCCTACCACAATGCCATCGAGTCCACAGCGGATAAATCCATTTTTCCCCATTCATGAAGTTACATTCTGAAAGAGCTTCTCAGTGTGCTATCACGAAGTTGTCGGAATCACTATCGGAAATGCCACTTTTTTTTCCCGACAAGGTAAATACTGGCGAAAAGCCCTTTTCCATATCGAGGAATACAAGATGGATGGGTTTTTTATTGTACATATTATGGAGTGTTAAGCACTCCCACAAAATGTCTCTCGGTCCCTGGCAAGGCTGACTTTCCATCACTGTCAAAAAACACAAACATTTCTTCGGACGATATCCCCAAGTCCCTCGAAAAATCTTCAAAGACAATGCCGTCGAATGAGAAACAGCACAAAAAATGTGGACGAAGCAGTATGTTTTGATTGTTGATCAGTCCCCGTTCCGACACTGCCGTAATAGATATGAAAGTTCTCACTTCTTTTACACGCCACTAATCGTGGTAGTGCGAAAGTGAAGATCGCTGCTATTTACCCGAAGAATTTGACTATCTGTCAGTGAGGACTATCCGTCACAGATACACGCCGATACCATCGTGGTTGGAGCCCCCAGGAGAGAATAGATCAAAAGTACTTAAAAAAAATTCCAGCAGAGCCTCCACTAAGTCACAACTTCGATTTCAATACCGGGCTCGTTTCTAATCAAGCAATGAAGAATACCGAAGGCTGTAATGTGAAGGAGTGAAAATTATCAATTTTGCTCAGGTGAAATTAATAGCCACAATGAATAATTTCGAAGTTATTTTTTTAATCCTAACTGCGAGCGTTATCAGAGAGCGATTAAATTTTATACTCAGTATGATTTTTTAAATTTATTTAATCAAACAGTCAGAATTAAGGAACTTCCAAACATTAATAAATCTTCCTCTAATAATAATAAAAAAAACTATTTCAAATGCTATTTTCAAGCGGGGCAAGAGTAATTAAAAGAAAGTATAAGTACTTTTGATAAAAACTCTTTCTAACAGTTAAAAAAAACAGCAGTTCTACCTTCACTTTTCAGTTAAAATGATTTAGTTTCATCCCTCACCCCTTTCAATCACATTTACCTAAGTCATGAGCGTAATTTAAATGAGTAACAAGATGAACTGTTAAATTAATTTTCATGCGCTTAGCATGCAATACAGTGATAATTGTATTTCATTAACAGAAGAAAATATCAAAGCAGTAAGAAAAAATGCGCATAGGTATGTTAGTTCATGCTTTTTTGGAGAGTTTGTGCTTAAATATTAAATTGCAAAACGTACGCAGTAGTAAAGTTGTACCAAGAATTTTTAGTACAGTCAAACCTCGTTAGTAAGTCACCTGGATGGACCGTGGTAGCCCAGTTGGGAGAGGCGTCGGTCTCGCAGACGGAAGGTCGCAAGTTCGATAATGGGACCGATCAAAGATCGCCGTGCTCGCTAATAGCAACTGGAGCACGTCGTGGTCGCTATGTCCTCCAAGTTTCCATATAAAACGATATCTCTGGGAGTGGCAAAACGAAGCCTTGGGGTTTTCTGCTTGGTATATGCTTCAAAATTAAGTCCCTGCTTACGATCGGTAGTGCTGCCATCTATCGGCTCCTGAATGATGCAGAAACGAACTGTTCGGGAGTCTGTGGTAGAAATTAACACCGCTATCAGAAACTGCCGCTATCGATTTCATCTGGATCTGGGGTTGGTACAAAATGCTCTAAAGCAGATGTGCCTAAGCCTTCATAATCCAAGAAAACAAGAGTCACCTCTATAAGACGCCACTTTGCATTTGCATCATCTTTCAGAAGTCCCGACCTTTTTAAAATGTCTTTTCACGTATTGTACTCTGCTATTACGTAACTATTTTTTTCAATCACTCTTTTTAGGACACCACTTTCAAGATTGCAATCTACAAATTCGGTCCCATTCCTTTGTCAAGGTTATCTATCAAAAGCACTAATTTTTGTCGAGCACGATTCTCAACATTTTCCCTTTCAAAGACTGTTGCTTTATCAACAAAGTTTAGGAATTCATCCAGGACTTATATTTCGTTTCAACTTCCGTACGATGACAGATTGTACAGTTGAATTATAAGTACTACGTATACTATCTTTACACATAATTTTCTTTGTCATCCATTTTATTAATTTAAATTTTTATCCTGCTAATTTATATAAATTATAATACAAATTAATTATAGGCACACGTAAACATTTAGAATTTCGTTTTGCATTTAATATAAATCCGCTTAAGAGGTCACTCCGCTAAGTAATTCACCTTTATGGGGCTCCGAGAGTGATGTACTAACGTGACTTGACTGTATTAAGAAATTTTTTATTTGAATAGAAAAAATTCATACATTCAGCAATTAGTGGAATAAAATATTATACAGCGAATGCGCGCTTTATACAGCATATTAATAATAACAGAACTTCATTCATAAACGTAATTCGTAGATATAAAAAGTATATTAGTATACACAATATACACACACGTGCAAAATGCTAGCTTGTAAGTTCATAACTTAGCTATCAAAATGCATGCTTCTTAAAGGCATTACCCATGTATACTTACTAGAACTGGAGGGGGATTAATCCTAAAGTACTAGCAGCAAAAGAAGAAAAAAAGAAAGAAAATACATTGAAATAAATGTCTCGCTTACATATATACACATGAGCACAGTTATGTTGAAAATATAACAAATACATCTGGAAGAGTTATACACTTTATCATGAGATACACTAAACTACATTCATACTTTTTGAATTTTTGAGGATGACGTTGGTATGTAGCGCTGTCTTTAAAGAGTTAATTGAACACTAAACCCCACTGTAAAAAGCAATCTTGTTAGGACGTTTTTGAGCGGTCTGATTATTTATGCATCCTATAATTACTGTAGCATAATATTGGTCATATAACATTTAAAATGGAATAATAATGATGTACCTGTATTTAAAAAATAAGAGCTTAGTAATATCTTTGCTAGAATTCCTTAAATATCAAATACTTAAAAATATGGAAAAGGAATTCTGAAAATGATCTGAAATATACAATACTCTGGCAGAAAATTCTGCTTAGCTTCAAGGCTCGTAGCTTAAAAGTCCAGTGTAAATGGAGTTCTGGTAAACAGTTCAGCTGACAGAACGAAAAACAAATTTTACTGGTTCTAGAAAGTTGACGAACAATATTCGGTAAACAGATCACAGGAATTAACAAGCAATAAAACGTTTTATTACATTCAGCTTACCACGGAAGCTTTCTCAGATGTTGTATTTCTTACACAATTAAATCTTTCCACAGACTAAAACTCAGTAAAAATCCTCGAGGAAAATTCATTTGCTCCTCAGCATACAACAATGAAGTATTCACAAACAGCATTCAAAACTAAACTTCTCAAAACAAGCGATTCGATCGCTTATAATACCGCAATACAATGAAGCAGAACTAACGTTTGTCTGCTAAAGACAGCTAACAACTACAAAATTGAGCACCTGGGACACGTTCTGTCTTTCTTATATAGACTCTCCGAAATTTCTAGCTCTCTCGGTAATTCCCTCCTAGGAAACATTTCCTATTGGCCGCGTGTATTGATGACGTAATCCTAATGCTACTGCGTAATAAAAATGAAGGAAAACGAACATTACAGGGCCCATTTATAAAATCGCGACAAATGTTCCAAGAATGGCGAATTTTCGGCGAAAATTCGCACATTGGGACAAGCTTCCAAAACTGAAGTCTGCAAAGCGATATCGCCAATATTTCACGCGAATTCGAGAAACAATGAAGACACCCAAAACTACCCATCTATCTTCATTCAACAAAACGCAAATTTTAATTATTTGAAGTCAGTCCAGTCAATAATTACATCTTACCCTGTGAAAGGTCGGATAGAAGATTTTCTTTTTTTAATTCGTACATATTAGTGCCAATATGAAAAAAATCAAATTATCCAACATAGCCGACACCGGGAGAACTTTTGACTTTCGAAAAACCACGAAAATGTATTAATTTTTGAGTTTGTTTTCGAAATATCTCAGAAATGGTTGAATTTAGCAATAATTTTCTTATCTAAAGTTTAAAGAAGATTAAATATCCTACAATTTTCATACTTGCAACTTTTTTGTAGCATGAACAGCAAGCGCGTTACAGCTTCTTGAAAGCTATTTTTCTCAACTTGATTGAACAAATCAGGGATGAAGCGTGAAAACGCAGTGAAGAATTGAGAAAAAGAAGAGGCACAAGGCACGCGCGTCGCCAGCTATCTGGCTTAGGAAAATACACCCACCCCATTTCGCACAAAGATTTCCCCATTTCTCACCCTTACCCTTCCTATGTCCAAATACGTTGAGTCGACTCAAAAGATGTCCATATTAGTCAGTTCAGTTCGAAAGAATATACTTACTACTTCAGTTGATGTGTTTTGTATTACAATATGGTAATTAAAGATGAGTGAGCTTAACCAAACTATTTTATTTGGGAAATCAGTTTGATTGAAGATGATCTAAAGACTGTGAAGGAGAAAGGTGTGAAAAATCTTTTGTAGTGCAAAACGTCAAAATGCAAATGCAAATCTTCAATCATTACATTTTGTAATCCACCGCTTCCTTCATATGTTTGCAACTGGACATATCCCCCCTTTTTTTTACAGTTTCAGCTCTTTATACTTGTATGAGGAGTTTGATACTCTCCTGTGGAAAAAGGGCACGGTGTAGAATAAATACGCACGATTCTTCCCCCGGCATGGAATATTTCAGTACCATCAATCGTCATGATGTAGACAATAGATGGTACATAAAACGAATTGACAAAATGATTCTTCCTTCATTTGCGTCTTCTGAAGCTGTAAGACAGCGTATGTTTTAAGGAGAGAAACTTCATAGTAGAAAGCTGAGAAGCCAAGATGCGCTAGAATCTCGATGAAGTGTTTGGAACCAAACTTTCTGTACAGATATTCACGGATCCCTGTAAAGAATAAGGACATACATTGATGACAAAGTGTGACAGTGCTATACATGTTTTTTTTCCCCCCCCGTTTCACCAGAGAACGTCTTTTGTGTTTCAGTATGACAAATTCCACCAGCAATTTCAGTGAATCAGAAATGACAGATTCAACACGCCACCCAAGAAATATTCAAATGGAGGATACTCTTTATTAATGTAGACCTCTGAGCCAGGGGCATAGCCAAGGGGGGGGGGTTAGGGGGGTCATAACCCCCCCCCCCATGAGGAAATTTTTGCCATACAAAATGTATATTCTTCACTACATTATCACACACACGTATACATATATATGAGTTGTAGTAGTCGTAACCCCCCCCCCATGAAAAATTTCTGGCTACGCCCCTGCTCTGAGCTGACCTTATGTTTAAATAATGTCTGCTGATGCTTTGACAAAAAATACCTTTTCCTGTTGAGGATAAGAGTCCTCGTTACTATACCATTAATCACTGAGTATTTTATAGCCAACATTTCGGAAACAAACAACTGCTTTTTTGTTAGCAGTTTCGACTACTCCAAGACATTTTCACCTTAGTTTTTGTTTAAGCGTGATTTAACTGTTCTGATGTCAGGACAAAAATCATCAAATATTGGATGATTCATCAAATCCTGAATGAGAAGTTGACTGTGTTATTTGCTCTGTTACTCTTTGCTGTTTTCAAGACAGGAGTAAATTGATTCCTTTGCCTTGTCAATGCTACTCGCATGGCGATATCCCCTTTTCATCACTTTTAAGCCTCTCATCCAGTTTTCGATGGCAAAACCTGCGATACCAGGCATCTAAAGCAACTAAATCTTTTTTATGTTTGATGCAATCGAGTACCTTTCTTTTCCCAATTTTCGATAGCATTTGCAATTGTTTCTTTCAGAGCCATCGAAAGAAACATTTGCAATCTACAGAAACATTTGCAATGCTATCGAAAGAAACATTTGCAATTGTTTCTTTCGATAGCATTTGCAATTGTTTCTTTCAGAATTGTTTCTTGTAAAGTTTAAAGAAGATTAAATTTCCTACAACTTTCATACTTGCAACTTTTTTGTAGCATGAACAGCAAGCGCGTTACAGCTTCTTGAAAGCTATTTTTCTCAACTTGATTGAACAATAATGTTTCATAACATTATTGATCACATTTCTTTCAGGGTCAGGAAGTCGTTCTTGTTTGTTCAAGAAAATTTCAGGTATCTTCTTTCCACACAAGAAGCATTGATTTTTAAAACAGAAATTTTCATTTCTCGATCGAAGAGAGGACAGCTTGGACCATTATCATTTCCGCTGAACAATGCCACACATATACTGAAATGATTCGCTCATTGGTATATCGCTCGTGACAGGCATTGTAAGTTGTCACTTATTTTAAATTCTTCAAAAAATGCTGATGTTTTGCATTTTGACCTTTTGCACTACACATTTCAAGATTTTTTGTCACCATCGTCCTTTAAAATCTTTTGTGACTTCAATTAAACTGATTTCCCAAATAAAACAGTTTGTTTCAGCTTACTCATCTTTCGAAACGAAATTAACGAAATTGTCTGCTTCTTTGTATTGCGGTATAAAAAACGACGCATTCTCGCTTGTTTCGAGAAGTTTATTTTGAATGCTGTTTGAGAATTCTTAATTGTGGTATCCTGAGGAACACTTAAGAGTTCTACTAGAGAAATGCAATGAGTTTTTAGACTAGCGGGAGCTTCTGTTATCGACTGAATATATTATAAATCGCATCATTACTTGTTAATTTCCGTGAATTGTGTATCAAGAGACTGTTCGTCAAATTTCTAGAACCAGTAAAATTTGTGTTTCGTCCCGTCAGCTGGACTGATTACTAGAACTTCCCACCACACTGGACTTTTAGTCTGCGAAATCGAAAACTAAGCAGAGTCCCTGCAACAAAAGTGTAAATGTCATCACATTCAAAAATTGTATTTTTATATCATTTATGTTTTTACTTTTTACATTTGAGGACCAGAGTTTGGTTTGACAGACTGTAAAGTATAAAAAAAGTTGTGAACAGTGGATTTCGAAGAATAGTTACACTTACTTCATTTCTGTCATTTTGTAATTCAGGTTTCACACAAGATTAAGCGCAGTGAATAGCGTTTTAACATTTACACAAAGCACAAGTCATTCATGTTTTTATTTTCTACGCAACAACATGTATTTAGAGTAAAGCTGCTAGATCCAAGGGCGGACGCAAGCCCTCATTCTTGGGCCCAAGAATTCCTGGTCGAACGGAGCGTAGCATTCAATTAGCATAGATAATGGTGCAAGGTCGTAACCGATGGAAGTGGACCAGGGGGTCCGGTCCCCCCGAAATTTAAAATTTTGTTAACAAAATAATGATGAAGTCTTTTTGTAAAAAATTCAGCTTTTTCACCGTTTGGTCCCCCACCGAAATTTTTGGACCCTTCCCGAAGTTTTTTTCTGGGTAAGGCCCTGTGATGGTGCACCCATTACGTTATTTTACTGTTAAAATAATAGGGTGTCCATTAAAGAATGTTCCAATTCCAATGATATCTCATAACTGTTTAATTTACAGAACTCGTAACAAATCATTGGCGTCGACAGCATAGGCCAAGGGATATTTGTATGCCGCGTTTTAATCTTTTTTTTCTTCTTCTTTTCAACACTATAACCATATGTGGAAGTAATTTTTGCTCCCTCCCCCCGTAAACCATTCTGCCGACGTCCATGCAGCAAATTGAAGGTAAGCTAACCCAGTTTTTCTCACAAATGTTCGATAAGTGCACCTTTAGTTATACAGTACAGGAGCATAGCAATTTAATAAGTTTTGTGGGGCGGGTCTGTGAGTTTCTATCGATTCTGGAAACTAAAGAAGACAGCACATTGTGCTCTCATTTGTAGTTACTTTTTCCCTTCCTCCAAAAATACAAGGGGGTTGGACATTAACAAAATTAAAGCAATGCGTTAAGAGATAATAAAGACAAGTACAGCACAAAACACAAACACAAAAAAACTGTGATTTAGGGAGAAAGTATTTTATTAAAAAATCAACAATACAAAGCAATAAGATAAAAATTAACTAAAACAAAAAGGAGCAAATTAACAGTTTCGTTAAATAAGTATCCAACATATAAATTTATTGTTTGTCATACTCTTAACATTATATAAATGAGTATGCTTTTATGAACAAATTAATATATTACATTCTTTAAATAATGATTTCAGTTCAACAGCAACAATAAAATCTCGTAATAATTTATTTAGCTACTGAATGACTTAGTCTAACAATGGAGCAGTTAAGTACTCGTAATATAAATACTTCAACAAATGGTACATAAAAATATGGCATTAAAATCAAAATATTTTAATAAAAATGGGAAAAAACTAAAAAGTAAATTAACATATTCATATTTAGCAAATTAAAACACTTGAACAAGTTATAGCGAAAATCGTATTAAGTAAGAAAACAGCAACACATAGCAATTCATTGATGTACAAACAAGTATTCAAAATAAATTTAATTCATTCTTTATACTAATAGCAACATTTCGAACAAAATATTTTAATGAGCTGGTAAAGTTATAAAATTAGTCAGCTAAGGGACCCCCCCCCCCCAAATTTTCTTCGTTGATTGGCTCATTAGTTAATTCACAGCCTTTGCATTAGTTACACATATACAAATGCTAAAAACAATTATAAAAACACTATTACTGAAACTAGTTCAAAATAAAATTATTCACAACTAGTTCAAAATAAAATTTTCCCCATTGTTACTGCATATTACTAGATGTAAAGGTAGAAATTTATTTTAACGCAGGATTACATACTTCCATAATGGTCCTATGTAAAGATTTTTTTTTTTTTAACCGTCATTGTAAGTTTAATGTTACTCTTAGAAAACTAATTAGGTGAAAGAACTAAGTGAAGTAAATGGAATTTCCTTTACGGCAGTCAAAAACCCGATGTCATAAATTAAAAAATGAGCGAGAGTGTTAAACTGTACCACGAAATTTACCTCATATTTAAGTAGTTGGATGATAGAAGATACCACTCCCCGCAGCTGCTTTCTGGGATATGTGCTCACCAAACGACCTTTCAAGTCTGTAAACATTGGAAATAGAGTGATCTGCAGAGATCCTAGCGGTTTAAGGGTAAAACATTTTCTGCATTGACTGCCAGCCAGTTTTGCAGTTTTTGGCAAATACTGCATCTTTAATTTTCCCACCTAGCATATTCTATCTAGAGATAACTAAAAATTGAGTTTATATTTGTTACAGCGTGCATATTTAAGTCACAGAATGGCTCTGAATTCATTACGTTATTTGAGTTTTTTATGTAGCATGGATTTATTATTTTAATATGAGTTTTGAGATTTCACTAAAAGTTTGAGTGTAGCGTGAATTTAAAGCTTAAAATTTATCGCCATTATTTCTATGATAACATGAATTCAAGCACAATATATGCGATGTTAATAAGTATATGAGTGTATATTAAATTAAAAATGTTAGTTCTATTCATCATTTTCGCATGAGCTCCTTAATACTAATTAAACGATAAGTAATCCTACATTAATATATATTTCGCGGTAGTTTCAACTAAAGAGATTAAACGGACTTTCTTTTTTTTAATGACTTGGAGCAATTACAATTTTTTAGATACTAACTACCGATGTAGGAAAATAGAACTCCTACATACATTGTAAAAAATCTAAAAGAATTTGTAGATTAGGTTTTTTCTTTAAACGAAAAAAAAAATAAATAAATACACAATTCACCCTTAATTATTTTCAATTTTACAAGGTAGAAGAGTTATAAATACTACTTGTTACTACCAATAATTATAAAAGTGTTTAAATTAAACTATTTGGTCTAGTACATACAAAATAAATCGTATTACTTCATTATTAATATAAAACAATCTGGTTTTACATTAAAATCATCTCAGTAGCATGCATAATTAGTTTGAAATAAATTGGTTCCGTATAATTATTAAATTATTTCTAATTGCACAAACATGTTTCGATACAGGGTAAACAAAACAGAATACAACAATTGTTTACATATATATGGCATGGGACTTGCCGCAATTCACCGAATAAGCAAGGGGAAAAATTCACAGAATAACATATTAAACAAATAAACAAACATTGTATAAACAAAACAAAATCGTAACAATACAGAAGTATTTATTGGTTTATTGAATATGTAAAACTAATTTTAACTACATTATTATTATATTAAACAAATATGGCAACTTTAGCTAACCCTAATATTTATAACTAAAACATAAGAATGTAGTCTCTAGAGAGCTACATTAAAATATAATACTACTAAGTCTATGATATAAATATTTTCATGGCAATATTTTATAGAATAAAAAATATTTTGGAACATATGAAATATAGTCTCTAATATAAGCTCACGAACTTCCTATTGTAAACTAAAAATGTCTAAGTCATTCAAGGAATGTATATAAGTAAACGTAAATAAAAAAGCATATCTAAATAAGAGCTAATGAAACGTTATAAAATAGAGATATTTAAGCAAAATGCAAAACTAAAATTGTATATTATCTTATAAAAATTAAAATAACTATATACTCTCTAAAATTATGATGAAAACAATTATTTGTATTCAGAATTTATTTCTTAAAAAATATAAAAAGCATCACCACAGATCATAGAATACAAAATTAGTATTAGCTGCACATTATCTAATAAATAGGTGAATGTTTTAATAGTAATTTCAAAATACTAAAATTTTAACCAAGTATGTGAGCATATTTTACCTTATTAAAATATACATAAAAATATTTTCTTATTTTATTTAACTAGTAAGAAAGTAATATCTTTAAGAGTAACATAATGTTAGCTAATCACAACAAGTAACATACATCTATACATAATTACACCTGTTGATATGTTAATAAGTGCAGAAAATGGTTTCCCTCACATATCAAATTTAATGCTTTAAGTACACTTTACATATAATAAAGATATTCTAATGTATCCTATGTAGTCCTAATCTATGTAGTCCTATGTAGTCCTAATGTATCCTATGATCTCATAATCTTACTTTATGCATGCATAACATTATGATCATGAGAGTAATTTTATTTACTTAAGCCTTTGCTTTATAATAAAGAACTTAATATTAAGACTAAGGTAAACTTAAAAATTTTCACACCAGCACTAAAGAAATATTCATAAAGACATGCATTCAAAATAAGTTTTAACAACTGAAAATGCAGTACTTCGTAATAATTGATGTTCTCAAGTCATTAAGTAGAAAAGCATAATTTATTAACTAAAATTATGCAATGTTTGTTTACATTTATTCATCTGTTACATATATAGTCCTATTATGTAATAAAATTTACTTTCAAATCTGCCCACTCATAAGTAATATGTATAATTGAAGGAGCTTCAGTTATGAACAATAAATTAAAATATTTAATGCATGACAAATACACATTAATGGAATGTGTTATAGGTACTGTTGTTGTAAAACCATCAAACACATTTACAGTTTAAATGCATTAAAAACCATGAACGATATATATAATTTATCTATAACTACAAATTGTCAACAGATACAGAGAAACATTTAAATTGGTCAGATTAAGTCATTATATAAATCGATCACATCATATTTAAAAGCATGCAAATGCGAAACGATTTTTAAATGTAGAAAAGACAAAATTACAAAATACTAAATTTCTTTTTTTACGTATTCTTATTTTTTTAAATTCAAACATTAAAATAATTGTGAGCTACTTTAATTGTTCAAGAAACACTACTATATGTTAAGCAGCACTTAAAGAAATAACTCTCTCTATTGATTAATAATTAAATTTTTAAAAATGTAACAGAATTTTATTAATAGAGGAAAATTCACTATGTAAGTCACAAAGACAAATGCCATATCCGAAAGCAGTAACAAATATGTCCAATGAAAGCCGATAGATGGCAGCACCACAACAGCGATGATGAGACCAAATTCAGCAACAAGCTCTATATTCGTTTGGTCCACGATGAGACAGCACCTCAAACAATTTATGGACCCAGTAGAGTAGCTAGGATTTTATTTCGGATGGGGCTGGGTATCCACTTGCCAGCTAAAGTTCAATTGTAAAATATCAAATTGTAAGCCAAGTAAAATGTCCCATTTCGGGAAGGAGGGGTTCTGGATACGCCCCTGTATGGACCTAGAATCGGGGAGCTCATGATATAAGTGCATGAACAATGCTGGTGATTACGTTGAGCACTAAAATGTTTCTAAATGATAGAAACAATTGGTAAATTACTTTTTTCTTCATATCATTTGTGACTTTCTTAATGACATTTTCTCTTACAATATGCACAATATAATTAATTTAGTATACAGTTTTAAATTCCTTGGGGATTTCTCATCCAATGTTATTCAAGAATGGCTTACACACATTCTTGAATTTCATTAAGTATATTTGCTGTGTTAACACGCATGTATTTGTTTTCTCCACTTTTATTCTTTAAATTATTAAAAATGGCCCAAACTGTGTTGTAGCTTGAGCAGAATGTGTGTGAAAGACGCCGGTTTCTCGTTCTTAATCTTGAACCCAGGTTCAACCTGCTCACGCCTGTCGTTGCGAACACGCAACGATGGCACGGAATAGGTTAGACCTGGATTTAGTCGGTGAATTAAACTTGACAACAATTTCCCCTTCTATGTACGCAACAACTTGACTGCTTAGATATTTTTGCTCTCAGAGCGACTCTAAATTTTTGCTCTCAGAAGAGACTTTGCATTTTGCCCTCCGAAGTGACTTTAAATTTTGCGCTCAGAAGAAATTTTACATTTTGCTCTCTGAAATGACCTCACATTTATGCCTTTAGAATGGTTGATAAACAAAAATTTTTTTGCTCGTTCCTAATTTGCATGCTTGAGATATGGTGACGGAATAGACAAGTAACTAAGCACAGACGGAAAAACAATCATCTCAGACACACACGCCCCGGCAAAACTGCCTCAACCGCTCAGGCAACTCGTTAGCATATAAAAATTTTACCTCGCATGGAGGAGGTGCACTCCGGTAGCTGGGGACAATCTTGAACGTGACACTGCCTCTGGCCTCACGCTGAAAACGAAACGAAAATATCAAGAGCACGGATAACAATACAATTACAGGGTATCACTATCACAACAGCAATAAAAATAAAAATGAACTCGATTAATCCGGCACAAGGGGGCTCAGGTATCTGTATCCGCTGATATTTGAAGGAAAAAAAAAAAAGATCCGTAATACCTCAGCGAAAAGGCATTATTCGTATCCGTCAGAACAAAAATTGGTACCCAGTTTCTCTCAGCGGATCTTCTAATGGCTTTTCAGGATAAGTGAAAGAAGTGAAATAAAAATCGAATAATTCTCGAATTAAATTGAATTAAAAAAATTCTTAATATCCATTATTAAAATTAATGAGATAAAAAAAGGAAATAAACAACTTTGAAAAATTCTGATAAGCCGTGGTGAACAGTTAGAGTGCCAGCCGTCGCCACGTGACTTACTGAAAATCGGCAAATCCTTAAACATAGGTGAATATGGAAATTTTGCCACTAATAATAAGGTTCTATATTTTCTTGGAGGGGGCTAATATTTTTTATAAGGGGAAGGGGGCTAATCCCCCACCTAGTTAGGCCAATGGTATTAACACACAATTATTAATGACTAGCCGCCTCCGGCGACCAGTTGGTTCACCATCTTAATAAATCTTGTTCGGAGAGAATCCTGTTTCTCACCGGCTTCCTTGCCACTGAAATCTCTCAGATTCTGAATGGAATTTAAAATTAAGATGATTACAAACAGGGGCGGCCCTAAGGTAAGTGGAGCCCCTGCTAAACCAAAAAAGACGCCCCACTTTATGCTCTACTTAGTTTTTGAGTTCGAAATGACGATCTTCGAAGGTGGCGCCCCGATGCGATGCTTACCTTGCTTATCGTGTAAGGCTGCCTCTGGTTGCAAAAATATGACGGTTTACCGATAAAAACCTACAAAAAGGTACAAATTATTTCCGTCCTACGTATATTAATTCTGAAGAGCTTCTAGATATATTGGCCATTATCGAAAAACGGAAAGGAAAAAGAAAGTAAGAAAATCTGAAACATTTTCAGATTTTAAATACGTACTAAGTGCTATATATTAAAAGCGTATCATAATCTATGCATATTCCCTGTTTTCCTTCCTTATTCTATTAAGTTGGAAAGTGTATCATTATTCATGAATGTGATTAAAAATTGACATTTCCAACATCCTTTTTCTGGATGTAATACAATACAAATAGAATGGGAAAAAGACGCGCAGAAAAATGCCCAATTCGAACTGAATGAAAGTTTCAAAAACCTATTTTTTGCTTGTTTGTTTGTGTAACATGTATTTCGGATTTGTATGCTTGTCCCGAATTCTACTTATAAATCCAAGTCAGAAGGAAAAACTTATTCAGTTGTATTCTTTATCCAGGCATAGCAGACAAAATGATTTTATTTATTAAAAACTGCGTTTTATAAGTTTGCGCCATCTGTCGACTGCTCTGTAAAATAAAAAAAAAACTAATTGTATTTTTTTTTTTGGGGGGGGGAGATAGTTTTTTTTTGTATATGATAGGAACAGTGGTTTTTTTTTTTTTTTGAGCGATAAGAAGTAGCCTCTATAATCCAGGACTTAAACTGTCTTTATTCCTAATATCATCCAAATCCGTCAAACGTTTTGAGCGTGAAACAGTAATAAACATACATACAAACATTGAAATTAATAGTAGGATTTTAAATATTACAATACAAAAACGCCATCACGTTGCGGTGCTGAATTCACAAATGTTCATATTGTGACCATTGCTGTCGATAATAATAGAACATATGGAGAAATAAAAATTTTCCCGAAAAGCCTCTTGTTCTATTAGTAGTACACAATAAAATTATTAAACCTAAATTAGGGGCAGAAAAATCTCCAAAAATTTACACGCCTGACCGGGCACGTAACCTAAAATAAAACATGCCCAAAACAAACATTTACATGCCCGAAAAATATTACTACATTTTACTGCTCTGTAAAATTTACATTATTCAGACTGTTTCCACTGAAAGGATGGATATGTTGCAACCACAAACCGAATCAGCATGGACACTGGTAGTATGCAGATACTTATGCATTTCGAGGTTGAAAAAAATTCTTAATATCCATTATTAAAATTAATGAGATAAAAAAAGGAAATAAACAACTTTGAAAAATTCTGATAAGCCGTGGTGAACAGTTAGAGTGCTAGCTAAATCCACCGTCGCCACGTGACTTATTGAAAATCGGCAAATCCTTAAACACACGTGAATATGGAAATTTTATCTTTTGCCACTAATGATGAGGTTCTATATTCTGTTTACACTACAGTTGAGGTATTGAGATTGTCGATAGGATATTGAGAAAATTACTGAATAAAAATGGAAATTTATTTTTCACGAGCTAAATTATGAAAAATCGATGGTAATTTAAAATATATATAATTCTCTATTTTTATTTTTTAAAGTAATTTATGAATCTCTGAATCTCTTCTCTCCCGGCTGTAAATTTTACATGCCCTGGGCATGTCGGGCAACAGATTTTTTCCAGCACTGGTCTAAATTCAACAAACTTCATGCAAACCATTTGAAATAAGGTAATATATGTTTAAATGAGGAAAAACAAAATTCGAACCCAAAGCGTTAATTTTCCAGGAAAGAATTTAATAAGAAAGGGTGGATACCTACCAGCATACGCTGTAAGCTCTCCACAGACTGGTTTGCCACACTAACTCCATTGATTTCTCGGATTTCATCACCCACGTGAAGAGTTGCTGAAAAGATAATAAAGAATAGAAACATTTTAGGTGATTTTTTAAAAACTCATCAAAACAATAAAGTCTCTATCATACGACAGCTCTATGCACTACAAAATACATGTCACACACTTTCGCAAGCGTTTTCTTTTTCAAACGTGCTCAATTTTGTCAGAGTAGTTTGGTGTGCGGGACAAAAATCAGGCCAATCAGATTGGTAGACGATGCCTCCGAGTTTTCCAAGATGCCTGCCTTTCTTATAGTACTTTCTGCAGTGTGAGCCAAATGAGTACAGCCAAAACCGAGAAGGCGGATGAAACCGTAAAAACCGCAGTTTTGATTTACCGAAGCTGCAATCTGCCCAAAGTACATGGAACTAGTTGTAGACAGTCTCCATAGTCACTGTTGCAGAAACTGCTATATTGCCGAGATCGTACGCTTGGAAATCCGGCTGGTAGAAAGTTCCAGTAACTTGTCGAATTCTTGGGACGAAATACAAACTCTATCGTTTCTAGAAATTGACGAACAACCGTCAGTGCTCAATTCACAGGAAATCTCGAACAGGAACACAGGGTGTCCACCATTATCAGGAGACAAAAACAGTAGCATTAGTAGCCCCCAGAGGCATAGACAGGGCGATATACCCCGCCCCCTCGAAATTTTTGGATTAGTGATCACAAGATTAATGCTGTGCGGAAATTCCGCCTATTTATAAAGTTCATATCCCCCCCTCCCCCGAAAAATTTTCCTGGCTACGCGCCTAGCAGCCCCAAGGATGTAAAAAAGTTGCTTACTAAAAGATCCTTTTTCTTAATTTGAGTAGCCAAAATAGTAGCACTTTCTTGAAAATTTAGTTCAAAAATATATTAATGACAACGTAACATCAAAAGAAAAAAATCTGATGTGTCCAACACATGACTTCCTTGCACGTCTATTAAATAAAAATGTTTTCTACGCACTTCCTCTAAACTTATTTGTTTGAAAGAGATAAAATATCAATAATAGTAAGGTTTAGCGATTTCTAGCCAAATATTTCGATATCGCCAAGCTGAGTTCAATTTGAAAGATTTCCTTCTGACACTTTATTTGGCGATATTTCACCAAAAGCCGACAAACTTGAGATAGTTTGCGAGATTTTGGGGATAGCCACAGTAGTCATTGACCACAGACTTTCAATGAATTGAATGCATCCATACACCTTAATGTATTTAAAGTCATTTGGCTCACCCTATAAATAAATTCTTAGTGGATTGCTGTCAAAAAAGATATTGAAAACAGTTAGATATTATAATATAGTTCTAAATACAAAAGTTCAAAATTCTACGGGTTAAAGTTTTAGAGTTATACAAAATACGAAATAATTTTTGGCGCCAAATTTGGCGATATTTCGGCGAAACTCGTCAATGTCGACGACATTTGGCGAGATATTAAGCATGGACCAACAATGACAGATTATCGCCAAATTTGGCGATATTTCGCCAAAACTCGCCAAGAACGATGACAAATGGCGATACTTTGGGCATGGACGAAATGACTGACTATCGCCAAATTTGGCGACATTTCGGCAAAACTCGCCAAAGTCCAGGACAGTCGGCGAGATTTTGGGCATGTACCAAACAATCACTGTCTGCAATTGTATTATATTGAAGATGTCCATAGACATTAAAGTACTGAAATTCTTTTCGGTGGTCCTGTAAATAAACTCTCCAGTAGATTGGAACCAAAAATCGAGATGCACAACTAGATGTTACAACAATCTTATATATAAAATTTCATAATAGTTTTTGAGGTTTGAGAGTTAAATATACACACACGTCACTAAAAGTCGCCAAGCTTGGCGACTTTTGGCACAGTTCTTGAGGGAGGCACGTGACCGTGGTCGGACCATTACCTAACTTATGTGGTAAGACGGTATTGTGCTTGAAATGGATGAATGCCCCTAAAATTGCCATTGACCGTAATGTATTGGAAATCTTTTGAGTGTTCCTGTAGCAGAACTGTAAATGATAAAGACACCTTTTTTAATGGAGAAATTCATTTACTAACTCTTTTCAGCATATATCACTTCTGAGTCGTTTGAAATAGCCCAATACCTCTAAAAAACGCTTTGATGAATTTCGGCCCATAGAGCGTAATGTATTTCGAATCTTTTGGGCGGTCCTGTAGATAAACTATCCAGTCGAATGGAACCGAAAGGGGAAGTGAACAACTAGATGTTACAACAATCCTAAATATAAAGTTTCAACATTCTACGCCTAATAGTTTTTGAGATATGCGAGTTTAATGAATTTCGGCCCATTGAGCGTAATGTATTTCGAATGTTTTGGGCGGTCCTATAGATAAACTATCCAGTCGAATGGAACCAAAAGGGGAAGTGCACAACTAGATGTTACAACTATCCAAAATATGAAGTTTCGAAATTCTACGCCTAATAGTTTTTGAGTTAGGCGAGTTTAATGAATTTCGGCCCATAGAGCGTAATGTATTTCGAATCTTTTGGGCGGTCCTGTACATAAACTATACATTCGATTGCAACCAAAAGGGGAGGTGCACAACTAGATCATAGAACAATCCTAAATATCAAATCTCAACATTCTACGACCAATAGTTTTTGAGATATGCGAGTTACATACATACGTACGTACGTACAGACGGCATGGAAAAACTGACCACAATAGACCGGCCGCTGGTCAAAATGAGTTGCAGACGCGTTTATATGATCGTGCATGCTAGCCTACGATGAGATGCATCGAAAAAATTCTTAAAATTAAATTTAGAGGTAGTCAAAATCGGTTTTTTAGTCGAAATTTGGCCCCCAAAATTTTTCGGGATCACATTACTTCCTTATACTACGTACAAGGAAGTAAAAAAATCACAATGATGAATTAGTGAAAATAATTTTTCTATTTACTCGCTCATAATTTTCTTGCTGTCTTTACCAAATACAGTCACACTTCTCATACACCATACACTGGTTATTTTGTTACGAATTTCCGGTTCTGCCTTCTTGTCGACTTTTTTCACGAAATATTGCCAAATTTGGTCCCAAAAAATAAACCCAACTAAGCGATAATGCGAACTCCAATGTTATCTCATGGAAAACTGAAAAAAGTCCCCATCTCGCATTCTGGTTAACCAATTTGCAAGCAAAAAGTTAAAACATTTAAACTATTTGAGCGTGTAGACCCATTTAAACCTCAGAAGATCTGATCACCCCGAAAATATTCGTATAGTTATTCAGAGTCGAATGAGAAATACTTTAGGCCATTGGTTCGCCGATGCTGATCCTTTGAAAAAATTCGATAAAGAAAAATTTTGACTCTTAACTTTAGTTGTTTGGCAACACACACACACTGGAACGAATTTAGTTGTAAGGAGATTCAACTAAATGCACATTATACACATTACTGCAATATAAAGAAAGGAAAGTGCTAAAATTGGTAAATTGTCTCTCACCTTGCCGGTGGATCATACCCCCATGCATTATTCTAGCTACGATACAGCGGCCTTCTTCGTCCACTTTCAGTGTTATGCCCTGCAAATAAAAAGAAAGAACATTTTTTTTTTTTTTTGTAAATTCCGTAATCAGAGACTCGATTTTTTTACTATAACAACAACAACAGTAATAATCATAAACATCCCCGTGGCACACATAGGATTTCAGTTTTGACGTGGAGGGAGTGGAGAGGAGCTATACAAATACAGTTGAACTCGCTTCTTATATAATAGGGACAAAATAACACTCTCATAACTCCAAATCATTCTGTATCTTTCCCTGATAGAACAGCAGCATAATCATACGTCACTCGGTAATAGCAATATACAGTAGAATCTCCCTACAATGAAATTTTTTAATCGGAACGCAAATCTAAGGCTTAAATAACATTAAAATACCTTCCATAAAACGAAGTGCTTGTCTCCCTATATCGAATTTTTTCAGAGTTATCTTTGAGATATTTTTGTCATTTTTGAAGAAAGTATCTAATTCTTGGGAACTCAGTTCGCACAGACCACCTGCCACTGGTCATTCCAGAGATAGCAATAATAATAACAGCCTCGCATGCATTTGTGAAGCATGGTTATTTGATGTAACAGCTAAAACAATCCGTAATTGCTTCAAAAAGGCAGGCTTCGTTGACAGACCAATGACATTAATTCTGAGAATGAAGATGTGATCTTGGCCGAATTGAAAGAAAAATGGAAAACACTGAAAAAGAACGGAAAAGTAAAAAATGATGCTACACTCTGCGACTTCTTAGAAGTGGATCGAGAACTCATAGCTGCTTCATATCCTACATATTAAGAGATTTTAAACAGTGAATAGACAAAAATGGAGGCCAGGCAAGTGAAACTTGATTCCGAAAATGAAGACGTTTCACAGCCAAAATCGCATCACACGGAAATGCTACAACCGTTCGAAACCATTAAAATACGTTTACAAATGAAAGAAAATGTGCCCGATTATTTTCAGTGCACTTTTAAAATGCGAAAATTTTTATGAATATTTAAAATCACGGTATGCAAAGCAATGTAAAATAACGGAATTTTTCAATTAGAATAAACGTAAGTAGCACTACATTTTTTTTTTTTTTTTAAATTCGCGAATTGTCTTAACTTTTGAACATTTCATATATGCAATGTAAAGTAAGAACACATTAGTTTTACAAATTTATAATACATACTAATTTATTTTTAACTGAAAGTCATAATTAAATACTTTTAAATATCCAATTAACTAGAAAGTTTGTAATATTTTCTGAAATAACTGGAGAAATCTCTGTACAACGAAATTTTCTCTACAGCGAATTTTTTAACTGTAACCAAGCGAGTTCTTTATAAGGAGATACTACTCTCTTCAATGTCGTGACAACTGAGCTCAGCATTTTGAAAAACTTTCAGAAAAAATTCTTAAACATGGAACAGCGCTGCAAAATTTTTCCAAGAGTTACATGTTTTGCAGAATTTTCGATTTTTAAGAATTTTTCCTAAAAGTTTTGTAACTGATACCGGTTTATCGTTTATTTCAGTATGTAGGATAACTTGTAAAGGGGTAGTCTCAAAATTGTGAAGTGCCTGACATAGTTAGTTAATTTATACTTGCGTACCAAAATCGTATGGTTTTTTTCGTACTACACCGATAAATTTCTTGTATAAGATAAAATATTGGTAATCATTGACATACAATACATCTTGTATGGTTCAGAGGAATACTTTTATTCATGGATAATAAACCTCTTCACGGACGACAACACACACCAAGGACGGATTAAAGGGGGGGAGCGAAGCGAGCAACCGCCCCTCCCGAGAAAAAAGAAATTAATGTACCAGGGGTGTAGCCAGAAATTTTTCATTGGGGGGGTTACGACTACTGCAACTCACATATATGCATACATGTGTGTGATAAAGGAGTGAAGAATATACATTTTGTATGGCAAAAACTTCCTCATGGGGGAGGGTTATGGACCCCCCCTACCCCCCCCCGCGCCCTTGGCTACGCCTCTGAAAAGAACCTATTTTACTTCCATGAAATGGATGTATTTGTGAACCTTCCAACTAACCGTCTCCACCCACAAAATTGCATTAATACGTCAGAGATGCACAGTTAGTTCAATGACCATTTACGGACATTTTATCACTTTCCAGGAAATTAGAAAAGTGGTCAAACATGCAAAATTTCAATCCGATCGGTTAAATGGACTTAGATTTGTACGCGACATGGACAAACACACAAGCACACACACAGAGATTTTTGTTTTTATTCCGACATTCTAAGCACCCATACATTAATTGTTACTTCCTTTGTGCCCTTTTCTTTAAATTGAAGTACCAACACAAGTTATGGAGGGGGAAAAAAATCAAACGAACCATTAAAAAAAGAAAGAAAAAAGAATCAATTTACAGCTGACCGAAGTTGGACGAGTGCCAGATGGACGGATGCCCGAAAAAAAAAAAAAAAAAAAAAAAAAGTTCTTCCCACCTTTCAAAAACTATTTTCCGAGTGTTTTGAGAGATCACCAGGTTGTCACCCCACACACACCCTTGGTGACGTCGAGCGGCGGAGGAAAGCAAGTGAAGTGAATTAAATACCCTCTTAAGAAAACATGGTGGTAAGGAAGAGTGGAGAGGGGGGACAAAGCTTTATAGGAAGATAAATTTGTGTCAGGGCACTCATTTGCTTATTTATCGTGACACAAAGTGAATAAATTGTTTTCCAAGACATAAATGCCTGACATTTTGGTGCACTTTTTAGGGTTTTGTTGGAATGTCATATTAATAAAATAATAATATCATCGTTCTAGGCTGTACTTAAAAACACTTTCCAATAAAGCTGCAAGATGTTTATGATTTCGGTTTGTCTGTACGTCCGAGTTCAACAGGCATCGATTGCTAGGAAATTCATGTTTGTTATTGCTGGTAAGGACTACCAGCTGGATAGTATTATCCCAAGAATCTAAATTATACAAATCATAACGCTTATATACTAATATAGTATAAGAAATTATATTAATTTCTAGCCCTAATCATAGTAAAAATCGACCCTTGCAACTTATTACTAATAAAAATCTAATTAAATACAAAAAAAAAAAAAAAACAGAAAGGAAGGAACTATTATTTTTTCATACATGACCATGTACCCTATTGAAACATGTTGTAATAGCATGAAAAGTTAAAAATAAGAGAGCTGCATATTAAATTTATGCCGCACAGGGGGTGAAGTGGCTAAAAAAAATATTCTACCACGCCTTGGATACGGGTTCGTTTTTCGGATTGGGCGTTCACTCGTCCGTCCGTTAACAGGGGGTAATGGTGGCTGTCCCCATAATAGAATGGCCAATGCCTTTGGGCTGCTGTACTGGCGAATGCCTAATCAGCAAATGCCCGCCTGTTAGAGGGGTATGCGAAATTTGTTAATATAGCTAACGAATTATTGAGATGATCTGATCTTAAGGGGTTTAATTTAGTGTAAAATTCGAACTCAACGTGTAGCTTCGGCCCTTTTTTGGCCGACAGTGACGCCTTCTGGAAAAAAAAGTGCAGCATCAAATTAAATGCTCTTGCTTAAAGTGGAAAAAACATTTTGCGAAAATTTATATCAGTTCCAAATGCTGTTCATTCACGAATAAAGTTGATTTTCCTTGGTTCCTTGTTGAACATTATCAACGTCCAGTGTTCCATTTCATCCTCATTCCCAGGTCTCTTTTCACTTCCGTACACTTGTCCGTCGAATTTTGAAAGGCTTGGCGCCGATTCTCAGATTCTTCTTCACTCCATCTCCCGAGACTCAACAACTGGGCTCGAAGTGGTCATCTCTTCTTCAGGGGTTGAAGAGGACAGACCCCAATTCTCACTAAACTTTTTGCGTGCTTTTACGTTAAGTATTTTAATAGTTAGAGCAAGGGCATAGCCATCGAGTGGATATCGGTATATCCAGCCCACGAAATTTTTCGATTCGCTAGCATAAGCTTCATGTTGTTGTTGTTGTTTCTAATGCCCCCTGCAACTGAAGAGCGGTACCAGATCCCCCGAATAGGACGGCGATGGGCGGAAATGGGAAGCTTCCATTTTAATGAGCCCCAGCGGGAGGAAGTCCGACTTCACTCGGGGTTACCTGATTTTGAAGGAATGCCAGATGAGGGACCAATCACCTGAAACCGGCATACCCAGTGGTTTTAGGTGCACCAGCTCCCATTAGGGTGCACGGTCCCACAGCAGTCCAGCCGAGAGAGGAGTTCACCCTTCCAAGCACTGGCCAAGCCGGATGCTGCTTCACTTTCCGCGTTTTTACGGGAGCGGAGTTTAGTGAGTAGGCCACTGCTGTACTTAGCTAATTTTCCCTGGCCTGACTTAGATATAGAATATAGCTGTGCTTGACACTTGTCCAAGTGGTGTGCCGTAATTTGCCGACCTGAGCCATTTTTGAATTGATATTTGGGAATGCGGCCGATTATCTACAAGAGGGATCTAGACCGAGATGGGAATGCCCTCCGTGAGGGTCTTCCTGAGGGGTCCCAACCCGTACTTACCCGAAGTTTCGGAGAAATACACGGAAAACTCCGAATGTCTGGGTTGACGGACACGACCTGGTTACCGATCAGAGTCATATAAAACACATAATGAAGATTCAATGCCACCGACACTGTGTAAATGAGCTTGTAGACTCGTATTCCTTCAAGAGCGTTATCAATGCAACCGCAACAGCAAAAATAAATAAATAAATAAAATAAATAAATTTGGGAAATAGTATCTATGATTAAGAGAAACGCTCTGAATACTATTTTCAAGGTTGAAGTTTAAAAAATGTGTATGCTGTGTACGGGCATCAGTTATCAAAAAATGTAAATGAGGAGGTAGCAAGCAAAAGGTGTTTTCCTCTTTCAATAACTGCGGGTAGGGAAAAAAAAACTTTTGCTTTTTAGCTCCTCAAAAATGTACTGTAATAAAAAGTGAAGGTGAGTGAACGGAAATTGATGCCACAGCTGCTAAGGCTGTTCTGTTTGGAAATCATGCAACTTTTGAACAGCTTTTTAAAGAACTTATTTCTGCAAGAGATTCTAAAAATTTAGAATGTCTCTTCACAAGTTGTATTGTGAACTGTTACAAACAATTAACCGATAGAAGTTACGAAACGCTTGGAAAAAAAATGCTGAAGATACCTGTTTAGAGAAATATCACAAAATTCCCGTAATTCCTAGGCACATTTTTGAAGGCAATTTTTGTGCTTATGAATTATTTTTGAGAGTTGTACGAGACATATAGCTTTATTGTTAGTTTTTGTCCATAGTGCACTGGGTGAAGAAACATTTTTGATTTTATCGATTGTTTAACATATTTGGTTTGTTTTTAACCCTTTGAGGCGCAACCTTTTCCCAATGCTGAAAAAAGGGCAGCCGTTACCATCACTCGACTTAACTACCACCAAGATGGCGGACGATTGAAACGTTCGTTGCGTGCCACAGGTCTAGAGACCCTTTTTTGACGACAGCTGGCTGTGCCCGCGCACAGCCAGCTGTCGTCAAAAAAGGGTCTCTAGATCTGTGGCACGCGATAAACGTTTCGATCGTCCTCCATCTTGGTGGGCAAAACTACTTTACTTGATAAAATGTTAAAACAAAGTGAAACCGAGCTAGTTAAGTCGAGCGATGGCAACGGCTGCCCTTTTTTCAGCATTGGGCAATCTATGCAGCTGTTCTTGCATTCTTCCATTTCTTCAGCAGATGTCAGTGCTGTTAAAAATAAGTGACACTTGTTTTACGGGAAAGGACGTGCTAAAAAGAGAAGGATTCTCGTGGAGCTATGTCACCCTCAACTATTTTTATAGAAATCAAATCTATTCTTCGTGACTGGCAACAGTCAAAACGTCAGAGTTTGGTGTTCCCAGAGCGGGAACACTGCGCGTTAAAGGGTTAAAGCTGCTCTAAAGTCCTGTGAGGTAGATCGCTCTTCAGGTGGAAAAACCTTAAACGCTCCTTAAAAATATTTCCAATTCCAAAAAACTTGGTCGCAAATTAAACCGAACGTAAAATTACTTAAAAAAAAAAAACTTTATTTTGCGCATTTTTTCTTTCAGCTGAAAGAGGAAAGGGAAGATGCAAAAGCAAATACAACAAAACTTCTCGATTTACAGCTGACCGGCATTGGACAAGTGCCAGCTGAACTGATGCCCATTTAAATTCCCCCTCCTCCCCGTTGCCACTTTTCAAAAAGTATGTCTCCTAGTTTTAAAAGATCACACATTTGTCAACCCAGGCCCCCGTGACGTTACATCTCGCCAGACGCATTTGAAGGAAGCACTGAAGTGAAATGAATAAACTATACTCTAAGAAAAGGTGAGGGGAGGATGTCAAAAAGATAAATGTCGATAACTTTTTTTTTTCATTTTGAAAGTATCGTAGCCAACGAATGGCAGAGTGGATAAGACACTGAACTCTGGTAGATGAGCTGAAGTGTAAAGGTTAAGGGTTTTAGCTTATCACACGTCTGTCGATCTAACGTTCAGGAGTTTTGGGCGGTTTTCTTCAGATGTAACGTAAATGCGCGATAGAACCCCTTAAAAAGTTCACCTAAGACACCCCACCCCCTCCCTAGGTAAATAGCCATAGTGTAACTTTGCCTAGATCACAAACATTTTAAATATCGTAAGGACAAGAGGAAAATCACACATCAAAGTAAAGAATGTTAAGGATTATTAATGCGACCCTCCCCTTTTTTGCGTTATGTGTCCTTTTACAATTATTTTATTTCTTTAATTTTTATTTTATTCAATTACGGTAGGGGAAAAGAAAATAATCAACAATTTGACGAAAAATACCTTCATTTAAAAATGTAATGTTTGTGCATGTGCACGAGAGACTAATCCTCTAAACGTCTACCATTAAAAGTCCCTTTAAACAGATGCTTTGCACAATGCGTATTTTCAAAATTAATCATGAATAATTTCATTTTACTTACAAGCAAGAGCATGAAGAAATTCGGTATAAATGTCAATACTTATATAATATGGAATTTAAAAATTATAAACAAGCAGCTGTAATGGGAATGTATTATAATATACTACAGAAAGTGGCTTTTCTGATAATGCAACAAACTTTTCTAACATAATTTGGTTAGTAAGACGGGCAAAAATTTTATACTTTTGATATTTTTATACATTTCATTTTTGTTTGCTGTTTGAGAAATTTTAAATAGTTACACTGAGTGTACGCAGGATTAAGTGCTCTCTCGTTTTGAATTCGCAGAATTTTCCCCCAAATCCCTGAAAAGGTCACGACTCGCCACCGATAACAGATGGTGATGACGAATATAAATTTCGCAGCAATTCAATCATATTTACAGAAGAAAAAATGGATAGCCAGGCATGCAGAAAGTAGAGAAATAGTTTAAGTTTTTTGGGAAGTAATTAATACGTAACGTTAGCATTTGAAACTCTAATTTTGATTGGGAAATGAAAGATCTTTCTACAGCAGTGCAAGGTGTTCCTTTTAAAGAGCCATAAATCTATAACAAATTTGGGTGTCTCTAGTCATTTAAAACTCAAAACTGGAGACCGCGTGTCTAGATTTATAAATATTGTCAGTATAATCAGTATATTCACCCTTGATATTAAAAGGTGAATATACTGATTTCATCACTACGTGGATCAAAGCGAGTAAGTAACGCTGGAGCAGAGAAAGTTAATCTGCGCAGTCGCGTCTCTGCAACGATGTGGCGAACCATATTACTGTAAGCAATCGATATGCTGTTACATATGTACAAATAATGCTAGAACAATTTTAAAACTCTATGTCCCCCCCCCCTTTTTTTTTTGTCCTTTGCACAAAAAGACAGGGAGAAATTAATGTATTTGACTTTGAAAATATCTTTTAGTCGGGAATTTAAAATTATTGGACATTAAATTTTCGAAGTGACAGAGGGAGGGAGAGATAAACGTGAGAGAAAGAAAAAATAATTGCTTTTTCCAGCTGACCGGCGTTGGCCAAGAGCCAGCTGGAACGGATACCCGGTAAAAAGTTTTTAGTCCCACCTTTCCATAAAACAAAAATAATTGTTTCCCAAGTTGTAAGATCGCACATTTGTCACCCCTCGCAAACTTGTGGTGTTTCTTAAGTTATTCATTGGTCTATGGAAGTTAAGTAGAATAAACTACACTCCATAGAGGGTGGGTGAAGAGGCAGTGCGGTCGCCCCTCGCAATACCGCGGCTTCATTATAGCGGAATTTCAGAAACGTAAGAAAAAAAATTTTCGTTGAGTATGTTTCTTTCTTAAAAAAAAAAAAAAAAAAAAAAAAAAATCCGATTTCCCGGTTACTGGTTTTGATAACTTTCCTTCTGAGGAGCAAGTCGGCAGGGCTGGCTCTTCTCGGCCAGTGCAAGAACACCTGGTTCATAATTGAAATTTCAAACGTATGTTTTGTAACATGGACATAAGAGATTTTTGAAAAATTCCTCTTCTACCAGGGGGTAGGTGGCCAAAACGTTCTTTGTACATTTCCTATCAGATTCCAAAAAAAAAAAAAAAAAAGAAAAAAAAAAGGGAAGATGGCCTATCACACCTTAAAACAATTTTTTAAGGTGTTGGTCAATTTTTTTTAAATTTCAAAAATTGAATGGTTTTTACGTATCTAACAATGATATTCCTTTAATTCAAAATATTGGACCACAATTTAGCCTGTTTTTAAAATATAGGGGGGAGGACAACATTCAGTCCGTTTAAATTTACAATTTTCCAATAAATAAACAGAAAAAATATTATTCTCTTAGAAATATTTAGAATAATATACATGGAAATATCATTTTCACAAATAGAAATACTTAATTATGTTTCAATACACAGAATGTACAGGCCACGATCACTATCACAATTAGGACACAACTTAGGCTCTAAATATAATTGATAACAAATCCTACTAGATTTAGTGCTGCCATCTAGAGTCCAATGGATCAATTAGAACATATATAGAGTCGAGAAATAAGTTAAATATGCATTTATTTTATTTATTATTTTATTTTAAATGAGGACATGGAAATAAATGCGTGAAAATGCAGCGTCTTAAACAAAAAATCGGTATTTCATACTCAGCATTCCTAAAATGAATGCAAATGTCATTGAACTGGGCTATTTATTATGAGCTCTATTGCTTACAGTTACGGAATTTTTTTTTTTTTTTTTTTTTTTTTTTTTTTTGTACTATCTACTCAAAGGGTTAACCTTTCGTAATATTGTTTCGCATTCAAAAAGTAACGTTTTATGGAACAGATATTAGTAACATTTTATTTTTAACGAACGTTACCAAAGAAAAGTTTCCTTCCGAAATAAAGTTACTTTGAAACTGTTACTTTCTTGAACTCCATAAGTTATTAAAAATATATAAATAAACAAACGGCGAAAAAGTTGCTTCTCAGCTAACTATAGGCACAGAAGAAGAAAAAAATACATACAGAACAACTTATCGTTTCTGAACATGTATTCCCTAATGTACTTTTATACGGCCTCTATCAATATCTGAAAATTCAAGAACAGAACTGACTATATTTTGACGTTGTTTTATTTTATTTTATTTATTTATTTTTTGACTTTAAAAGATCGCGAACAATAAATATATCTGACTTAGAAAACCTTCATTCAGAGGGGAGGGGGGGGGATAAATAAAAAATAAGAATAAATTTTAATGGAGCATCATTTCGGCTGGCATTGGTCCAAAATCGATGTCTAGACACATTTTCGAATGTGGGTCGTACGTAAACGATGGACAACACCTCCTACCCCAAAGGAAAACGGGGGAAGAATTTAGAGGAGGGGGGAAGTTTATGGGCTTATTTTGTGTGAGACATTTGGTCTGTAGCTGTGTTCTTTAGTTTTTTATTTCCTGGGTTTAAATGAGTTCGGAGTTTAACTCTACAATGACTAGAGTTGTTTTTTCGTGTTCCAGATAGGCCAACCAATAAATTATCATATGCAATAAGCAACTTTCCTATTTCATGAGATTCAAAATCAGAATACGCGATAATAAAATAAAAAATGAAACTTATCATTTGCGAAGTCCTCATTATTTATGCGAGTTGACCTTCTAGATAAACTAGTAAACAAATAGGACAAGAGTGGGCAAATCGTGGCGCATGCGTCAAAGTTGGTGAATTGGAGGATTTCAAGGGGCGCATCTCATCCTTGTGCCTACTTATTATTTTATTTATTTATTTATTGGAAGACTTTTGAGAAATAATATCGTGCCTAGAAATATATTTTTTTCTAACAATTTATGATGCTACATCAAATGGAAGCATGTACATTCCAAAATACACTGTATTTAAAAAATAAGCAATCTGATCCCCAACTAAATATCCTAAAAATTAATCCTAATTCTCTACCCTGAGAACAAAAATTTCAGTATCATGCTTCCACGTTTTTACTTTTCCTCCCATAAACTGAAGTCTACGTGTATTCATTTTTTTCCAACTATAAACGTTAACGTAAGGCAGTGGCGTGGCCAGAAATTTTTCATAGGGGAGGGTTACGACTACTGCATCTCACCTATGTGTATACGTGTGTGTGATAAGGGAAAAATATGCATTTTGTAAGGCAAAAAATTCCTCATGGGGGGTGACCCCCTATCCCCCCCACTTTATCTACGCCACTGGCGTAAGGAATAGTAAAAAGGTGCTTGAGTGGTACAGCGCATCTGAACGCGTCTATGAAAAAAAAAAAAAAAAAAAATTCACCCCTGAAAAAGTATGAAAATAAACCAGCCAACAATTTGTTCATTAAAATTCAAATAGGCAGGGTGACTCGAAATGAGTACAGCAATTACAAAATGTTATAGCTATTTAAATGTAAAGAATTTATCTCGAAGAATTACACGGGGATGGGGGTGTAAAAGGAAGTTCAAAATTTTGCTTTTATGTTCTTTAAAAAATGTTCTATATGCCTCTCCTTAGTAAAGCGGACGACATCTAAGCGGCGGACCATATTACGACTTATATTCCGAATTTTATCTGGAGTCACCTACCCAAGCGCATCTTTCGGCAAGATGGCGCACCTCCATTCTGTGGTACGAGGGTTCACACATTTTTAAACCAATGCCTTTCAGAGTGTCGGCTCGGTCGAACTGGAGATGCCGACGATGTGTTCTAGTCTTGGCCACCGAGATCTCCGGACTTGACAGCTTACGATTTCTTTACAAGGGTAGTGGTAGGCTTACAAGTTTAGTTTCAGACATAAGCGTAACCTACTATGGGCAAGAGAGGGCAATCTTCTCCCCTCTCGCATTCCAGAAAGTTCACATATAACCTATTTGAAAATGATATTTTCTACAATACGAAACATTTTGCCCCCTCAATGCTACATGTTGCCTCCTTCTTCTCAGGTTACATATCAGTTTACGCTAATGGTTTCAGAATACAAACTGGTGACGGGTCCTAACATACCTAGAAGCAATTTTTTTGAAATTCGAAACTCAAGATTTTTCATTTCATGTTTTAGGCAATAATCAGCAATTTTTGGCTTTCACCTCCTGTACTTGGAGAGAAGTCGGCAATTCTTATTGTTATCTGATGGGAATTTTAAAAGATTTACAACTTCCATTATAATTCACAAAATTACATGCAACAAAATGCAAACTTCGATAGTGGAACGCGTACAATATTGACACAATGATTGTGCGCCACATATTAAGTACATTTTTGGAATACTAAATACAGAACGTTGGTTGGGGAAAATTCCGCCCTTACAATGTGAATAAACGCCCACCGTGAACTAATTTGGTCCACAACATAGCAATAAATATTCGAAATTGAATAAAGGGAGAGGAGTTTATTAACATATACAATAGGAAATGTAGAAAAATGAAAATTCAAACAACCGATTCCAAGAATAGAAAGTTTAAATATGTATTTTATTGCAGGGGCGGAGCTACATTCAAGTTAAGCGGGGCTATAACTTCAATTCTGATTACTTTTTACTGAAAGACACCCACACACAATGAGTTAATTTTAGACCAAATTAAACATCAGGAGGTTAAATTTCACATTCACCCAATTCAAGCGAAATAAAATAAATTAAAACGGATTATACCCCATCATTACACTCAATTAATACCGAAAATCATCAACATTGCATTTATATAGCTATTTTACTGGGTATCACAAATTTCCGTTAATCATTTTTGGAGGTTATATACAAAATTTCTCAAAATGGTCACCAAGTTTGGCTGCTCTTGACGATATGACGTCAAATTTTGCGCCATAAAATTTTCGAAACTCCGATCTACAAGATGCAAATTTTCGCTATTTTTTACACAGACTATGAGTTTTGACCTAAATTAAAGCTTAGAGAAGCATATCGACATTCAAATGGTAACAACGGTTTACGCTCTAATATTCGGCGGCCATCTAAAGAAATACAATCGAACAGTTTGCGAATTTTCGCTATGCAGTTGTAAGTGTACAAGAGAAAAATAAAATCAATAAAATAAAAAAGACATAATTGATGTTATAATGTTGTATAAGTTACATAATTGATGAATTTGGTATGACTTTTCTTTCTTGCTTTTCATTTTTTCAAAAGTATGCGCATCAAAAATATATGCAGTCAACTTCATTTTGCGGGGGAAAGAGGAGGTTTATGTTCCAAAAAGATAAGATAGTTTAATAATTCAACAATGCACAGGCTCCATCGATGATTCCAAATCCATAATAAAAGTGTTTTTGAAATATAGTTTCAGATAATTCGAAATATATATATATGGTAAGAAAGAAAAAGCCATTCACATATAAAGAGAAAAGTCTTTAAAAAGTAAGAATTTTGGACAAAAGCTATCCGGGTGAATGAATATATTATCTTTGAAGCATGAAAGTTTTAGACTTACTTATTTTTAACCCTTTGAGCAGCTGAGACCTACAATTCTACTCATTCATCTAAAGTTTTCACTACATTGCACTAACTTTTTTCCAAGCTATCACAAACATCCCAGTAAACTTTTTTTTTTTTTTAAATAAACGCAAAAAGATTTAAAAGTAGTATTTAATCTCAATTGAAAATAATATTCAATCTTTCATTTTATTAATAATAGTTATTTTTATACAGTGGACTCACGCTACAACGCGATCTATCTTACGCGAATGGGATACGACGAGAGTTTTTTTGCGAGTAACATATCTTAATATACATATACATATAACCAGGGGCGTAGCCAGAGATTTTTCATGGGGGGCTTACGACTACTGCAACTTACATATATGCATACATGTGTGTGATAAGGGAGTGAAGAATATACATTTTGTATGGCAAAAAATTCCTCATGGGGGGGGGGTTATGATCCCCCTAACCCCCCCCCCCTTGGCTACGCCCCTGCATATAACTTATCTTATAGAGCTAATGTAGACTTCTCGCTCGTTACACGAGATTTTTTGCCAACAGTAAGAAGCGCAAACCAGAAGTGAGGGAGTACAAGGGGTAAGCATCGTCTCCTTGATTTGCTACTTTGAAGGAGAGAGACAATCAGCGAATGATATTTCATCCCTCGTAGCATCACTGAAAGCGGAAGTAGCCAAAACTGGTCCTATGTCTAAACCTCACTTTGTTCATTATTTATATAGGAAATGGTAATACTTAGGGGATAGTTTAAAACGTTTTGAGGGGTGTTTTGGATAAAGCATCTATAATAACTGCGTATATTTATCAAAAAGTCGTATACGTAGCCTATTTCACAACGCGAAATTTTCACTAACGCGAGCGGTTCTGGAATGCATCCATTTTATAAGTACATTCAATGGAGTCATATTTATTTAGATGAAAATAATAAAAGAATGTACAATAAATATGAATAAAATCATTTATCCTATTCATCCAGCGTTTTGCTAATTACTTTTTTAGACTAAAAGTACGGAACTGTCATTTTGTTGTGACTGTCCCGCCTCTAATAATTTGGAAAAACCCCCACTGTATCTTACTTATTTAAGTCTTAATAATTTTAATTTATGGATGCCTCGTACAACGTTTATGATACTGATTTAATTTTTTCTTCACATGTTTAAGAGAGAATTTAAAGGTCATCAAAAATTAGACAGTAAAATGAAAATTTAGAGCGCTAAACAAAAAAGATTTCTACTGATGTCGAAATCACATGGACCCATAATCAAAAGCTCACCAAAAGATTTTTCTTCGATACAAATCCTACATAGGCCGAGCATGAATGCAGCGTAATTTACACTAATCATCCATTCGAAAGATAAGGGGCCCTCTGCATGAATGGTTGGTTCTTAATCAAGAGCCGGACAGCCCGGTGACAAATCACATGAATGGGCTTATTGATTGATCTATTTATCTGCCCTTGATTTGCTGGAAGAGACAATAACGCGAGAGGTATTTGCGAGAGATACAATAAAATGGCACAGGATTTGCTTTCGAAAATAAGAGGATGATCGTTTTTAATCTTTCCGCAGAAATTAAAGCATGAAATAATCCGTCTTGATTATTGGATCCAACAACTTAACCCTTTAAGGCGCAGTGATCCCGCTCTGGGAACACCAAACTCTGACGTTTTGACTGTTGCCCGTCACGAAGAATAGATTTGATTTCTATAAAAATAGTTGCGGGTGACATAGCTCCACGAGAATCCTTTAAATTTTAGCACGTCATTTACCGTAAAAAAATGGTCACGATTATTTTTAACAGCACTGACATCTGCTGAAAAATGGAAGAACGCGAGAACAGCCGGATAGATTGCCCCATGCTGAAAAAAGGGCAGCCGTTGCCATCGTTCGACTTAACTACCAGCAAGATGGCGGACGATCGAAACGTTCATCGCGTGCCACAGATCTAGAGACCCTTTTTTGACGACAGCTGGCAACGGCTGCCCTTTTTTCAGCATCGGGAAAGGGTTGCGCCTCAAAAGGTTAAGGGCCAACACTCGCAAAAGTTATTTCTTCAATTAACGGAAATTTTACTGTCATAAGAGCAGCCGGAATACCTCCATTATTTGACGAATATCCCTTATTTTTCTCCTGCTAATTGGAGAAACTTCTTCAGATTCAACAAATTTCCCCCCCCCCCCATCTTCTTCAGATTGTGGAAAAAATTTACGGAAATATAAACGGCCCCAAGGAGTACGGAAATTATTCCTGGAAAAATGAGAAATAAATTAGTGCATAAAGACGCACTCTCAAAAATTATTTCTTCAATTCGCGGAAATTTTACTGTCATCAGAGCGGCCGGAATATCTCCATTATTTGACGAAAATCCTTTCTTTTTCTCCTGTCAATTGAAGAAACTTCTTCAGATTCAACAAATTTTTTCCCCCTTTTCTTCAAATTTCGGGAAAAATTCACGAAAATATAGCATTTCCAAAGAGTAAGGAAATTATTTGTTGAAAAAGGAGGAACAGATTAAGTGTATAAAGACGCACGCTTAAAAATTATTTTTTCAATTCTCAGAAATTTTTCTGGCAGCACTGCTGTCGGAATATCTTCGTTATTTAACAAATATTACATAATCTACTATTGCCTCTAAATTGATCAGTAAGGGCCCCCTTTTCAATCACTAGCCGAGGGCCCCCAAAGGAGGCAGTCCGGGCCTGGCTGTCAGAAAAGTTCTTTAGCTCTGTGGCGCTAGATTGGCTATTGGATCGTCCACCTTATTGTTGGTAGTTAAATGGATCGATGGCAACAGCTGCACTTTTTCAGCGTTGGCCAGTCTAAACAGTTGGCCCTTCTATATTGGTGTGAAAATGGTTGCGCTTCAAAGGGGGAACTCATCTAAACAAGCTTCTCAATATCTGAGCTGTGTACGTTCCGAGGAGATATCGATTCTAGGACAAATATATACATCCACACGCAATTATTCAAGACACAGACAGTTGACTACGAGAGTGGGAATTCCCGATAGGAATATTCCCGTCAACCGAGCCGATGCATTCATTCAAAGCTGGAACACAAATACCACTGCAGAGCGGGAAAGGCAGATGTCGTCTAAGTGGAAAGAGAAGCCAGGTAGACCGACATTTTATTGCTCAGTTTACTTAACAATCCGACAAATACAGTCACACTTACAATCAGAGCCGATCCTAGAGCGACAAAGCCACTAGAAACAGCAACGGGACAAATCCGATTGGCTGCCGATAGCTTCAGTGGCGTAGCCAGAGGGGAGCAAGGAGGGGCATTTGTCCCTGGGCGCAGCACCCAAGGGGAAGTGTACATAATTGCTAACCTAACTGCATTTTGACAAATAGAAGAGGGCGCAAAATCTCCTGTTGTACCCGGGCGCAGAAAGCCTTAGCTACGCCTCTGGATAGCTTCAACCCTTTAATGCGTAGTGTTCCCCTCTGGGAACACCAAACTCTGACTGACTATTGTCTTTCATGAAGAATAGATTTGATTTCTATAAAAATAGTTGCGGGTGACAGAGATCCACGAGAATCCTTTACTTTTTTTACACGTCATTTGCCGTAAAAAAATTCTCACGTTTATTTTTAATAGCACTGATATCTGCTCTGAAAAATGGAAGAATGCGAGAACAGCTGGATAGATTGCCCACAGCCAACTGTCGTCAAAAAAAGGGTCTCTAGATCTGTGGCACGCGATGAACGTTTCGATCGTCCGCCATTTTGCTGGTAGTTAAGTCGAGCCGATGGCAACAGCTGCCCTTTTTTCCAGCATTGGGAAAGGGTTGCGCCTCAAAGGGTTAAACATACTGGTTTTACTTTAATAATATAGTTGATTAGGGATATTAAAGCACTACATTCTTGAAATATCATGTATTTGTCAATTACAACTGTAATTACTTAATTATACAAGTAATTATTATCGTTAAAACCATACTGGGTACCTGCGACATTTTGTTTACGTCATGTCTTGCTAGCCAATTGAAATCTTTGTCCCTTTGCTGTTTCTGGTCACTTGGTTCCGAACGGGGTCAAGATCGTGCGCAGCATGCAAACAGCCGAATTTAAGGGCGATGAAAAAAAAAAAAAATTAACAGCATAAGGTTTGTACAAAAGGCCAGCCAATTACAATTTGCACCAGGTCAGCCCACAGTCTAGGATCAGTTCTGGCTTCACCCACATATATCTTTTAGTATCTCCATTGAAAAAAAAAATATTCAAAAAAGGTACATACAACTATTTTAACGTCTTTAAACTTTTACCTATGTACTACTTTTTTAATAACATGTGGCGTCACCGCGGCAAGCGAAGTCCGGGCATGCTGGTACCTTCCGTCCTGTTGGATATCGTCTACAGATAGCACTCTCAGGGTGCGAATTGAACATTTTCTCCGGGGGGGACATTTGAGAGAAAAAAATCTCTACCAGGGACATTGGGAAAAAAAAAAAAGCAAGAAAAAATGGAGGGAAGGTCAAAATGCTCCACTCACATAATATATTAGGTATTACATGACAAATGCAGTCACCAATATGTCTGAAAAGTGACTTAAATTCAAATAAAAGTCTACCCCCGATTTTCTATGCACATATTCCTGCCTGTGTCCATTCTCTGTCTATCCTGAAATTCGGCTGGTGGAGAGCAGTGCTTGTTCGTTCATTTCGCAGTCTTCCTTTGAAACCTGACTCCAGTTACGGAGTGACAAGACGCATCAGACATGTGTATATCTATTTCAAAGGCATACTTGTTACTTGCTCCTTTGTCTAGTAAACAAAAGAAAAATTTCTATTCTCATTACTTAAAATCGTTAGGTACTGCTGAACTTGTAGGGAGGGACAGATATTAATTTAACATTTCTTCAGCAGGGGACAAATGGTATCCCTGGCAGGGATCCATTAATATTTCTCTAGCCAGGGATATTACATTCTTCAGCCGGGGACGTTCCCCGGCACCCCCTCTCGTCAATTCGCACCCTGAGCACTCTAGAGTTCCTGGGTTCGAAACCAGTTCCCGCCACAAGCTCCCTTTCCAATAGCGAGCCGAAGAGACGATCACACATTCTCTCGACTTCAGCGACACATGGCGGGGGGAGAATTCTACCCACCCCTGCTCACTTAACGTCCACGACCGGTGGCAAACTCGAATGAAAGTCCACAACATCCAAGCAACTAAAGATCGAAACGGGCTGCTAATCCCTAATCATATCATCTATTACTGTTGTGACTTCTTTAAGGCAGGGTTTCTCTAACTGTGCTCCACGGAGCAATAAGTGCTCTTCGCGAAGGTAGCAAATGTTCCGTGAAAAATACCTAGCTGCTTCAACTTCCCGATTCACTAGTCTAAAATTTACACAGGGCCAAGACCCTCAAAGGGCTCGTCCAGGAAAACAAGTCTGAGGAACTCTGCTCAAAAGGAGGGGGAGGATTCATCCCCCTCTTCCCGATATATTCGCCACGGTAAACTACACTTAGGCAACTAAGGGCCGGGCATGTGGTTATACTTTTGCCTGGTTGGAGAACAAGTACCGACATCCATGTTCAACCATAAATATTGCAAAGGGTTAAAGTTCTTCAAATGCCTATTTTCCTCACACGGGTAGAGTCGATAAAAACTGGATCAAACAACTTCTAAATATGTAAAAAATTTCAATCTCGATAAACATAAAATAAACAAACCCACTTAAAAGAAAAAGAGAGCAAATCTTCAGATATTTTAACACCCCTTAAGCTAATCCACACATCGGCCTTCTCATTATCGGAACTGCATCGTACACATTCGGGGTGATAACGATCCATCCAAATGCATAACACGGATAGTTGACTACGTGAATTCCCGATAGGAATGCTCCGTCAACCGCTCCCGATACATTTGAGGCAGCGGGGCGGGAACGCAAATATTGCTTGCGAAAGCCGGAGACGCAGATGTCATCTCTCCGGTAAATGCCAACCTGGCGCGTCCGCCATATTGTGACTCAAAGTACTTCGAGTCTTCCGAAATGCTGCCTAACGGCTAAGGTGACCAAAAGTCCCTATTTTCCCGGGGACAGTCCCTAATTTCAGGACGTTTTTCAAATTGTCCCCAAAATGTAAAACAGGAATTGGGGACAAATTTTAATTATTGCATCGTTTTTAATTAAATTACTGTTATTTATTTCATTAATTAAAAATGTCCCCAGTTTTGTTTCAAAATCGGGGACATGTCCTCGATTCTATGTTAAAAAATCTGGTCACCTTCCCTAACCTCAAGATCTCAAATCAGTGGTTCTCAGGAAGTGTTCATTTCTTTCTGAAAAAGACGGGGGGGGGGGTTTATCGAAAAGGACTTTTGTTAAGAAAAGGGACAATTTTCAGAAATCCTACTGGATTCTATGTATAGTTAGTTAAGTGTACTTTTAAAAGGGGACTTTCCTAACTTACTACTAGGTATTTTTCCCGTATATTACTCATAGAATTGTAAAACAAACAACATATATTATATCAAACACAGAGCATACTCCACATTAAATTTTGTGTAACTGAACTACGTTTTTCTCTGTTAAAAAAAACAACAGCGTTGAATTTATTTTTAAAGCGTTACGATTTGATAAATAAATGCTTGAAAAAGAAGCAAGGCTTATTTTTTCTATCGGTAAAAAGCAGGGAGCATCGGCACTAAAAAGGCGGCCAGAGTTTCCAGAAAAACAGTCATGGGCAAGTGATAAGCAAGTTTTAAGAAATCATCCTATTTATTATTTTTACACCAGAGCATATCTATTTGCACTTAAAATGTTTATTCAAACTTTAACGATAACATTATTTTGTAAAAAAGGCGACTGAATGTTCATTGTTGAAGAATTAAAAAAAACTGTATTCATGCAGAGGAATGTGTGGGCGTGTGTAAGGGGGGGGGGTATGTTAAGTTACCCATCGTTGGGTGGATGGCAAAATATTAAATTGTTAGAAACCGCTGACCCAGGATTTTCATCCACATAGCTATAACAGCTAAAAAAATACGAATGTTATTGGAAATAACTTATGTTAGTGATAAATATTTCGCCATTATGCAGCAAAAAAACAAGAACAATATAAAATCAATTTAAATATAGAATATGAAATTCGACAGTAGATTATAACAATAGACAGAGCTAGACTTACCGCTAAGGTTGTATTACCGCTAATACAACCTCGTTAGTTTCAATTCCTTTTTTTAACACGCTTTTATTAATTTCACCTGTATGTTTGTTTATTTGCTTGTTTGTAACCGACTCCTTTGAACTCGATTTTGACCCACTTTAAACGGTCAGATTTAATTTAAACTTTGTAGACTTATCAAGGTCCAATGAGAATACAATAATTTTCCCATTATCCTGATTAGGATCGTCAGGATTAGTAATTGTCTTAGAGATCCTTTGCGTGAGAGCTAGAGAGATGGAGCAACGCGCGGTATACGCATGCGTACCATTTCGGCACTCGGCTCAGCACAATGGAGTAGAACCTTTCTCGCTATTGGTAACTGTATTCAGTGGTATGTTTGGGTAGTTACGTTTTTGAAATCTAGATGGCAAATCTAAAAATTTTACCTCAATATTGTTACATGGATGTTTGTGTTTGTTGTAGTCTCTATGAAACTTGTTTGTTGATTAGAGACTTATTTTTCCTTTTTAGTGAGGAAGGTAGAATTTAACTGCAGGTTAATTAATACTTTGGTGCACAGCAGGGGCGTAGCTAGAGGGGCGTGCTGAGGGGACTGCTGCCCCTCCCCCAAAATGGGACCCTTTACTTAGCTTACAATTTGATATTTAGCTTACAATTGAACTTTAGCTTTAAATTTGATACTCAGCCGAGCCCGAAATAAAATCATGGATACGCCACTGGTGCACAGTGAAAATAAATTATCTCACAGTTTGTACTTTCCAACTTAGTGTTCCTTAGTGTCTTATGAGAGATTTCGAAAATTAAAATTAAATTTTAAATAAATACAATTTAAAAAAACTAAAAAGCACGCTTTAGTGATAAATTGAACTAACTAAAAAGTGAAAAATAATTCTTAATATAGAAATAAATTAATGAACGAAAAAGGGTATTATTGTGAAAAAAGCGTGGGGTGCTCCCTAAATCAGTTCTTGAGAATATTCGATCGGTACGATTAGTACAAAAATGATACAAAAAATATATAGCACAAAGCGCACTACACTTTTTTCACAATAATACTATTTTCGTTCATTAATTTATTTCTATAGTAAGAATTATTTTTCGCTTTTTAGTTAGTTCAATTTATCACTAAAGCGTGTTTTTAGTTTTTTTTTAAATTATAGATATTTTTTTTTCAGTCTTAATTCTACACTAGCAACATCCATAGACTTTGATAGTATTTATGAATTTTCTCACTAAGCGACAACATGGTGAATGAGTTGACTTGCATTAGTTTGCACGTAGTGAGAATTCTTCATCATGGATAATACCCGATAATCAATAGCTAGTAATGGTGAAGAGATTCCAAACACCTCCCTAAATGTCACAGATACACGCTTCGTAATTTGTGATCGAAGGTTAGCTTTTGAATCGAACGGAAAGGGGAATCTAACTCCGCTAAAATGGACACGCCTGGAACCGCATAATGATTGCAGTTAGAACGATGCAGGGTGTAGTTAGGAACTATAATGGTTGAAGTGAGAAATGGACTGTCTGTTACATTTCAGATTGCATTAATCTATTCAGGAACATCAAGCAATAAATATGTAAACAATATAAATATACAGGCGTAAGGATTTCGGCATCACAAATATTTCTCAACAGCATAGAATGAACACAGCGGAACGTTTACTCTGATTTATAATTTTAAAGGCTACTTTTTCGAACGCATATTCAACACATTACAAGGATGACAACGGTATTATTCCAGGGGTCGTGCTGGAATTTTTACCAGGGTCCCATTTTCATGAAAAGAGTTTATTTTTGAGAATTTAAATCTTTTGTGATTTTCAACACTAATTTTTGTGAATTTTCATACCAACTTTTGTAAAAGTAACTTTTTCTCTTCACCCATATGGTGACCGGATGTGAAAGAATAGTCCCAATGTAGCCCTTGCATGTCATAAGAGGCGACTAAAATGGCTACCCAGTGTCCGGGGTTATAGCTGGGCACTCCTGTCTCCAGGGAGTTTACAAATTTGGAAGCCTGTTCCTTCAGGTTGGGGGTTGGGCGTGAAGCTACCACCTTCACCCCGTAAAAAAACTCTTGTTATGAAATTAATAGAAGAATTTTTTGGACTGTCATAACGGAGGCCACTTCGAAAGAGTTTTAAGGATTTGAGAATTGGAATTTGGAATTTACGTTCACTTTATAGAAGCAAGGGTCTCTTTTTCTTAGAAAAAGACCTAAACATTCTAAAGGTTAAAAACTGTAAAACAGTTATTAAGATTGCTAGGACTGCCTGAAAAGGACTTCTAGAGAAGGCCAGGGTCCACCCTGGGTGTCGAGCTATTGAAGAAGAACATTTTCTGTTAACACTCTCGTCACCCAGAACCTCATATGAAGCTCCTACTTCAAATAGCAATATTTAGAAAGAAAAGAATTGAATTTAGTATTTTTTCTTTCAGTGATATCAGTATCATTAATTCATGCAGAAAGTATATTAGGCTCTTAACTAGATGCATAAATTGTGCCTAGATTGCAGTACTAGTCAATTTAGATCATTTTTTTTACAGTTTTCGCTTCATTGTTTCAGGAGAAAAATTAAGAAAATATTCACGCTGCTTTTTTACCGTTTTAATTCTTTTTAAGGTAAGTATAGTTTTTTTCTTATTCCTCAACCTTTACCTAATATGCGTATCCTTTTACATTAATTTTAGCAGAACAAAATGCTTCGAAAATGCAAATTTAATATTAGAAAATCTCGAAATTAATATTAGAAAAAAAATATTTTTGCATGATTTATAATAGTATTTCAGATGCATTAAATGTTAGACAGATTTTTTTTTCTCTGATTTTTCATAATTCGGTGACGAGAGGGTTAAAATAATTTACAAAAATAAACAAAGAAAAAATAAAATATAGGGTGGAATGCCACAATGTTGTAAGTCAGTTTTAATCGACTGTATTTTTGTGAAGGGCCGCAAAACGGACGCAAATTTTGTCTGCATCGATCCCTGCACTCTTAAAAGTATCATGCTGTTCAACAGGACATCGCGATACAAGACTTACTTTTAGGGGCGAGGGGAAGCGATACCAACGCCTGTTAGATTACAAAAGACCACACATTTTAAACTCTGGCGTCATCACAAGAAGGCTAACTCTTCACGTATAAATTTCAGAAAACAATTTCCATAATTTTTTCATTATCATCGAACACTGCACTACACTGTAATTTAAGACACAATCAAAATTGATTTGTTTTCCAAAACAATTTATCAATACAGTGCTAAGCGTAAGTATAAATTTCGCTTTTAACACTTTCGCTGCCGATCCCGTGCCTGCGTATGTGAGTCACGAGAGTAAACCAAATTTCCTATTTTAGTTTTATAAATAACTAATTAATTTTTCGAATAATACGCAATTTGAAAGAAATATGTCAAATTTTTATTATTCTTCTTCAATCATTTACTATTAAGAAACTACGTTTTATGTATGAGAATAGGCTTGCCATTTATAGCAACCCTTTGGGCTT
This sequence comes from Cheiracanthium punctorium, assembly GCA_038373885.1. Lineage (NCBI taxonomy): Eukaryota > Metazoa > Arthropoda > Arachnida > Araneae > Cheiracanthiidae > Cheiracanthium > Cheiracanthium punctorium. The sequence continues at coordinate 129,636 of JAWZYV010012933.1, forward strand.
AAGAATTTTGGATGCATCAGTTGTAACGATATCAATCTAAAATTATTCTAAATTATTCTAAGAGGAAAGCAATTTTTTGAATTTGTGTTTTGTATTGTTTGCTTTTTCAAATCATCTCAAAATACATTCTTTTCTCATACATTTGGCATTTTATTCCCGATTCATTTTTCAGAATTCTCTTGAATTTTCCCGTCGTTTCGTTGAATTACTACGGTGACAAAAAATGTCATCTCCCCATCCCAGTCTCATCTTCGGTGCAAATGCAAAACTACCGAGACCAATCAGTGCCGTTGACGTCATTAAGACTGCCAATCAAATTCTTTGTAACCACCCAGTATGTCACGTGGACTTGGAATATTTAAGATATTGCACAGAGCGAACTAGGACTTTTCCTCGATTGTATTGCTTGTTAAACTATTTTAAGTATCTGCCTTCTCTTTCCGCTCACCTGACTTTTTCCGAAGCTGTTAACCCTTTGAGGCGCAACCCTTTCCCAATGCTGAAAAAAGGGCAGCCGTAGCCATCGATCGACTTAACTACCAGCAAGATGGCGGACGATCGAAACGTTCATCGCGTGCCACAGATCTAGAGACCTTTTTTTGACGACAGCCGGCTGTGCTCTCGCACAGCCAGCTGCGTCGAAAAAGGGTCTCTAGATCTATGGCACGCGATGAACGTTTCGATCGTCCGCCATCTTGCTGGTAGTTAAGTCGAGCGATGGCAACGGCTGCCCTTTTTTCAGCATTGGGCAATCTATTCAGCTGTTCTCTCATTCTTCCATTTTTCAGCAGATGTCAGTGCTGTTAAAAATAATCGTGACCATTTTTTTTACGGGAAATGAGGTGCTAAAAAGTAAAGGATTCTCGTGGAGCTATGTCACCCGCAACTATTTTTATAGAATCAAATCTATTCTTCGTGATTGGCAACAGTCAAAACGTCAGAGTTTGTCGTTTCCGGAGCGGACACACTGCGCATTAAAGGGTTAAATGTTGGATTATGCTGCTGTTGTAACTTCAATAACTCTTCTGAATTCAATATTTACGTAATTTAACACGCATATATATTTATAGAAGTTTTACCATACAAGGGAGAGTGGGTACTCACCATGGGCTCGTCCGTGTTTTTCTGGAACTGCACCAGCCTGACCCTGGTGACGTTGTCCATCCCTTCGTTGGCGTCGAGGGAGGCAGGATCGGGATCGCTGGCACTGCCCCCGTTCACGAAGGGAGGGGGAGTCACCCGGACGGCGTCCTCGCCATACACCTCGTGGGCCACCACGTCCTGGCTCTGGAGAAGAGCCTGCAACAACAACAACAAGAAATGAAACGATCAGCTCTCACAAATAAAAGATACAGTAATAAGAATCATTTGTTTGCGCATAAACACGCTCCCATGATTTGATTATTAACAATCAAACTCGTTTTGTTAACTCTAAAGCATTTGCACACTTACCTGTAAAACTTCTTTTTCTGCATACAAAGTTAAAATGTAGTGAAATGTAAACATTTTCCTTCAGCCGAATTATATTAGACAATAATTTTGTGTCATTTGTTACAAACAAGAATCTTGCTTTTTTGAATGCCGTTTGATCAGACAGACTGATTAAAAACATTAACATATTTTAATCAGTCAATGGAGGTGAAGATACTTCACGAGCTTTTCTTCATGAATGATCTTCATTGCATCGTATGCTAAAAATGTTTTTCTAGCATATAAAGATATAAAGCAGTGAAATATATCTAGTCACCGTTGCTTTCTAATGATATAGATCATTTACAATTTTTATGCTTACTCTCTCAAACAAGAATTTCTAAGTTTAACTGCCCTTTCGACCTTCAGATTTTAAGTTTTTAAGTATTTTTTTTTCAGTTCTAGTGAATGAAAGTAATTTTATTATCAGTAATTTGACTTGATATCTGTTCACACTTATATCTATTGTATATGTTTCAAGAAATCTAATCTTTCTTAGCCTGTAAAAATAGATTTTCCTGAAGAAAAATTTTAATGCACTCAAAAATATATTGGTCATATTGTCTTAAAAATGATATGAATAGAATTTTTATGTTTCCTAGCACAAATAAAAATTTCGTTATCTGTTCCATCTGTTAAGTTTTAGTGAAATGTATAAGTATAGATAAGTGAATATCTATCAAACTATAATGTAATATAATTTCATGGATATTCACTTGAATTTGTAAATAGTAAAACTTATCGAAGCCAGTACACTTAAATACCATTGTAAAAACAGTTAAAACGTACATTCAGCTGCATTATAACTCTGCTGACGGTAAAACTTGTTTTACAGGCAGTTAAAGATTTTTTATGAAACATTTTCAAATCACATAAAAGAGAATTCGAATTTCAAGTCTGATTACCGATAGGAATATTGTAATTATTTATAGGGTTAAAATCCCTAAATTCTAAAGGACAAAGTTTTTGTAAGAAATATCCTAAATATATTAGTTATGACTTGGTAGCTAAAGAATATATTTGTACTTCACTGTATTTTAAGTCTTCAGAAAAAAATGCTTTACAAGCAAGTGCGTGAACACTTGAGGGTTTGAAAAAACGCACACTGACAACAAAAAGCTCCCAACCTTTTTCTCTCCGAAGGAAAATGTCAGGAATAAAGATTAAGAAAAGAAAACAGGTATAAAATAAAATGGTTTTAAATAATTCGACACCAAACGGCAGTTTCTCTGCTATGAGCTTTTACGATCTGTGTATGTGAAAAACAATCTTCTGACAGCAAAGTTATTCTTATTTGTATTAGTGAAAATGACATTCGGTACAATTAATGTAAGAATACAAAAAAGCTGGAATTTAAAGTTTAAATTTTAATTAAAAACTTTCTGAAGTAACACACATAAATTCAGATCATACTTGCACACACACTGCCTTAAATAAAAAATAAAAATAAAAATCAGTTACGGGTTGCGACTTTGATAACGAATATATTCTCTCTCTGAATAATTTCTCCATTTTCATCTCATAATGTGTTTTCGGAATCAGTCCAAACTTTTGCCTCAAAAAGTTTAATCTTGGATTTATAGTTCGAACAGGGGGGATAGAATAACTGAATTTCACAAACACGTGTGAGTTGGGAAAGTGTTCAAAATTAATGAAGTGTGACTTGGCAACTCCCTCGAAAAGCGGGAAAAGTTTCATTTCTTTCTACAAAACAGCTATTCAAACTTATTCGAAAACCTGTAGACCGTGATGTCTCGGGTGGGTAATTATTTTACTGTGCATCAATTAATTTTTCTGGAGTTAGTTTATAAAGTAAAGGTTGTTTTATTTTTTTAATTTCCTCATCTCCGTACATGATTGCGTAGTGAGAAACTCGGTAACTTTATAGATAGTAAATTCAGGTGGTTTCGTAAAAGTTTGAGAACACAGAACAAAATGTAATTAAGTCAAGTTAAGAGTTTATCATGAGGCAGTTTTTAGGGCGGTTATACACACCAAAGATGCACGTGCTGCACAAAATGCGAATCCCACTTCGATCCACGCGATTCCAAACACATATATGAGACGAGATGAGACATCCTTTTTATTATTACTACATAGGAATTTTACGAGACGAGACTGGTCAATATTTCGTCTCGCGTCCATCCCTAATCTCACTCAGGATCTATGTTAAAATCAGCGAGAGCACGCAGAGTGAAGCTGCAGATCATCTGTTACCCCTGATCATACGATATCTCTGAGACGTTTTATGACGAAAGACTGAAAGTTTCTACATCACCTAATAGGTGTATGGGGGTACGTTTTATTTATTGGCAATTTTTCTGTACGGTTTCGTATACAAATTAAAAAAGTAACTTTTTGAAAATTAACAAGAGGTATCTTTTCTTAACGTACTATTCTTTCATACTTTATATTGAAAATTTATTCAATTTACATTGCCCACTTATCTTTAATAGATAAATCACTGAAGTGCATTACCACCTTTCTTGCACACCCTGTATATTTATGCAGTTAGCATAATGGTACGAGTAAGACAATCAGTTGGGAACTTTGCTAGAAATGCGTTTGTTGTCATTCATCTTCCTTGTTTCTACAGGAGAATAAAAAATACGCTTTTTTTTTAATGACAAGACGATAAATGTAAATGAAAATAAGTAAATGAATGAATCATTGTGAGAGGAGAAATATTACGCAACTACAATATTAATCACTTCTTAATAAATGACCGTTTGCTTTCTCAAGACGGGAGATTTATTTGTGTAGTAGAGTTAATGAGACTAATTCTCATTAATACATATATGTGTGAAGAAGTGTCAAACGAAGCTTAATTATTATTAATATATTTCCACTTAACACAAAAATCGAATAACAGATTCGTGTAGAAGATCATTAATGTTCTATCTCGCAAGATACCTTTAATAGATGGCGGTATCTAAGCATAGTGCGTGGATAACACTTCTAATAGTAATGATGCATGTATTTTTGCCTCATAATGTTATTCAGTAATTAGGAAATACTTTGTTGTACGGGATATCTCTTTCTATTTCCCATTTAAGAGCTAGCGACAGATAATCGCCTCTGCATCTTCAGGTAATTGAGGATGATTATTAATTGCAGAAGAATAGCTAATTACATTCAATTATTGTTATTGTTACGTCAAGCCTGCATGAGGGCTATCTGCCTATGGAGGGTGCTTGGGCGAAGGACTTTTTAAGGGGTTTTAATACGTATTCACATCACTTCTTGAGTAAACCGCCCAAAACTAGACACCGTTTGATCCACAGCCGCGTGGTAGGCCCGAACGTGGGACCTTCACACTTCAGCCGTCTACCATTTTCAGTCTCATTCACTCGGTTCGTGGTGGGACCATTAAAGGAAGAAGGTATTGCTATATCGATATTGTTAAGAATTTTTGTGGGTGATCTGCTCTTCAGGGGTTAAATTTAGGATAAAATTTGTATTCTAAGCGTCGAATAACTAAAATATGCATTCTGTTGCTTGAAAATCGGTTAACTAGAAAGCGCGATTGAATTCTACAGACAGAGTTCAGATCCAGGCATATTTTAAATTAGTTTTTTTGCATATTTTGCGTTCTAGTGCGTTAATTAAAGGATATTAGTCATTTGAATGGGGTGAAAAATTGTAGTCCTCAATTTTCACTGTGTACCCAACTGGGAAAATAGGTCATTCCTGATTAGGGGCTATACTTTGACTATACTTTTATGGAAAGTTTAAATAATGTGAAATATTAAGAATAAATGAAAGATTTATTTTTAAATTTAAGTAAAGATATGAATTAAGTTTGAAGAAGGGGGGGTGTATCAAGAAAGCTCAAAAAAAAAAAAAAAATTCACGAAAATTGCTATTTTTATTATTTGTTATCCAGTTTCCCACTAATGATAGAAATGTAAATTCTATTTAAAAAAATAAGCCATCTTTTAACTGTATATCCTAATTTCTTCGACTCAATATTGATGAAATTTAATTTTTCAATCAATTTTTAATTTGATATTCCCAATTGAGAACATTGGCCTGCATGGGCGCCGGCAGCATAGGGCAAGGGGGGCAATGCCCCCCTTGGATTTTTTTATGCAGTGTTTTCCCTGGCTTTTTTGCTCTTTCCAACATGGTAACCATACGTTGAAGTAGTCTTTCCCCCCTTGAGTAGCCTTTGCCCCCCCTGGAGTAGTCTTTGCCCCCCCCTGGGAAATATTCTGCCGGCGGCCATGTTGGCCTGTAAAAGGTTAACAAAGGGTTTGGCGATAACGTTTAGCTGACTTATTGGGGACTTAATTTTGGAGCATAATAAGGCGATATCTTGCCATAAAGTAATCAATCTTGGCGATATTTGGCGCGATTATATTAATGGGGCCTGAAATGTTTACTTTCCTCATATGCATTACACAGTAGTATTAGAATTATGTAATCAAATGGGGGCTTTCATGGAAAGTTCTACAAGACGAAAGTCGCAGAATGCTCCAGAAACGTAGCGAAAAGTATATAAGTGCAGGCCGCTCCTGAGTTCACTTCAGCAGCAGGTCCCAAGACGAATTTAAAAGTTGAAATTAAATTTAACTGAATGCAAATAATTCATTGAGAATCTTTTTGCTTCCTCGGTAAAAGTATAGTGATGGCGAACAATTTTCAGTACGCAGAATTTGATGAAAATATCGATTTTGACTGTCTCTGTGAAGAGTGTTTGCGAGACAGCTCAACGTATGCATGTATGTATGTTCATATAAAACCATGGGCAGTCCATTTTGACTAGTTTTTTGGAAAAAAAGCTGTGTTTTTACAATGGGAAATCTTGTTAGATGTGGAAATAAATATATTGTACCGCACAAAGAGGACTTTACAAGGGGTTCTAACGTGTATTCAAATTACATCTGAAAAAAAAAAAAAAAAAAAAAAAAAAAAACCCACTCAAAACTCTAGACCGTTAGATCGACAGCGGCGCGGTAGTTCATAACAATGGAATTTCACATTAACACCATCTACCAAAGTTCAGTGTGTTATCCACTCGGCCGCTATTTTAAGGTTAACACATGTTTTAATATTTTGTGGAACATATTTACGTGAAAAAAAATAATAATAGCCATGTTACGTAGGGAAGTGGGAACACAGTAGGAAACTTTTCGGTTTTTTGTAATAATTTTTTCCCTTTTAATTAAAAATAAAAATTAAATACAGAACAATATTTTGACAACTTTTAGCTTTATTACAATTTTTTTTATTCTGTGAAAAGAAAAAATAATTTTCAAAAGGTACTCAAGTTGTCCCAGCGTGCACCATTGCGGGGCACACTGGAGCAACTTGAGGGCACACTTATGTTCCTTAACAATGAGTAAGCAACATAAAAAATCAGCTGTATTATAGCAACACATTAATATTATTATTATAGTTAAATTCAGGTTAAGATATTCAACACAGACTACATAAAAGCAGTTTTCAAATGACAAGACTTAAAACTAATTATCAGAATGGAACACATTTTTTAGAGTTGCAAAATTCTTTGCTGAGTAATGTATGATGAATTAAAAATAATAAAGTAACATCAAATTAAACTGTTTTTCCAACAGTGACAGTAGAAACAGAAATGGCTGCAACTTCCCTACAAGATGAATTGTGACAGTGACTTGTTTCGACAGAGTTGCAATAGTGGTTAACTAAATTATGGATTTTTTTTTTTTTTCTAATTTTTGAGCTTTTGAATAATAGAAGAATATCTGTCGTCCTACTGTGTCCCCCCCTCCTCTCCCTATCCTACAAAGTTATATTATATTTAATTAACTCCCTTTATTCCAAACCTTTTCTAGTATCATGTTTGTCGCCAGAACAGTTTCTAGATTTTATTATAAAAAACGGAACCTACTAGTATCTTTCTATAGTTTCGAAGTTTCCTGCATGTTTTGCTTTTCGGCTGAGCCTCACGCAGAACATATAAAAGCTATTTTATGGCCTTTCAAGTTATCCTTTGGGGAAAAAAAATTCCCACCTATGAAGGTTTATCCTATTTTGATGCTCCAAGTTGTGTGGCGGTTTAGATCTTGTTGTTGGGAGAATATTGCTTTTCCAAAAATAGGCTTATTTCTAGGTGTAAGATAACTAGGGTGACTATATCGAATTATTTTTTAAAAAGTATATTCAAGGAAATCTGTAACGTTCAGATTTAAAGAGCTTTAACGATTAAACACTTTAATTTTCATAATAAAATTTTTTCTCATGGGTTGAAAAAAAAAAAAAAAAAAAAAGATTGCAAAAATTCTCTTTTTGTTTTCGAGTGTCATTTTTAACAATCATTTTAAACCAGGGTGTAAAAAAAAGAAATCAAAATAATCGGATATTTTTTTTTAAATTTCAACCCGATTTTTTTATTTAAATCGTATTTTTTAGTCATTAAAAAAATAATTAGATCACACTTTTCAAACAATTTTAACTACCTTATATAAAAGAGTACAGACAACTGGTAAGGATCTAGTTGTTGAAAGTATAAATCTGTGCATAAAATATTTCTTTGGTATGAAAATAAAATAATTTTGTCCCAAGTGGATGATTTTGGAAGCATAGCAAAATTGTCGGATATCTACTGAGTTACTTTATAAATTTAAAAACGAAGTTTTAAGAAATGAAACTTTACAGAAACGTTAATCACAATAAAAATAATAGAATTTTTCATAACCTCTTTTAGCTTGTGGGGCACCGAAATTTAAATGTACGGTATCATGAGCCAATCAAATAGTGCGTTTTCTTAAGTAATATAGCCTTAAAAACAATATATTTAGGACTAATTGATGAATGTAATAACGCAATTCCAAATATGTATTTATAAGTTTCTTGGCAAATTAAAGTTCTTGAAAATAGGATGGTACACATAGGAAAGGCAACTGGGTGATTCCACAGTATTTTGAGCGTTTATGTCATGACCGCAACAAGTTGGATTGATAACTAAACAAAAAAATTGACTAAGGTGAACAGTTTTTTCCTTCAAAAAATCTAACACACTGTTTACAAAAAGAAAACTCTTCATGTAACTTAATTTTTGTGTAGTTTTGGCCAGTGAAACTTATTGTGGACATGACATAAGCGCTCACAATACTGTGGAAGCAAACGATTATCAAATGAAAGTTCTTGAAAATAGGATGGCACATATTAAAAAAATCAATTATTAAATTATATTTCTTGTATCATGTTTATGACAGTTGAAAATAAATTTGAAATAATTACATTTTCACAATTAATTCCATTTCCTAAAAATTGAATTGGAGGATTTCCAACGTGCAACTGGGTTAGTGGGTAAGTGAAACAGGTTTCATGAGCTAATAATGACCCATGGGGCAGAGGTTGTGTATCCCTGATTTAAATCAAAGATTTTTTAAAAATAAATTGATTAAATCGTGATTAAATCACTGATTTAAATCAATTAATTAAGTGACATCTTGTCTTAAACGTATAGCTATACTGAACTCTAAATTGCACATGGTTTTATAATTTGACTTTATTCTGAAAACAACATAATATTTTTCGGAAAATCTTAAATTTTTAGTTTAAATGCGATGGTATATAACATTTGTATGTAAGCATACACATTGTTTCTTACAAAAGTACTGAATAACAATACATTTGCATTTCAGAAAAGTTCATTCTTCAAACATTCATCTATTTTATACACAACAAAACTAATATACTGTAGTGAGATAATGCACTTCGTCTAAACATTTATAGCTCCTTTATAGGGAACAAACTGCAGATATATAGATGTGGTGATGTTATGTCGTTAACAAGCAATTAAAGTTGTCTGCATCTACAATGAATGTAGCTCCACCTCTGCTCCTAAAACCCTTACATGACAGTTCTTACAAAAAGTCTGTATTCTTGGAATGTACTGCCTGAATCGTCATTTTTCTGCACTTCCTATTTTTTGCGTCAATAAAATGATCCCAGTTTATTTAATTTCGAATGTTCATTGCTAATACTGTGGAACAAATTATTTCACTACGGGCGCTGATTTTCATTACGAAGGCTGAACTTTTCCAGCCCAGCGATATATAATTAGTTCGAGAAAAACGTACCTATACGTGGCCGGCGTAAAGTGTGTTAAACTTGGTAATTTTTTTGGATTCAACATCTTAAAAGCTATTATCAGTATTAACGTTATTTTGTGAGAACCCGTGAAAGAACTTTAAATGTAGAGTAAGCTGTTATTAGCGTCTATATGCTTGCTTACTGTGTTGTGCTTGAAATGGATGTTATGTGTCTGCATGCCACGGACCTTTGAGTGCTTCTGTAAAACAACTATAAATCCTACATACAGGATTTTCGATGGCGAGTCCTATTATTTCTTTATTTTAGATCAGTGTCTCTAAAATACGATCTATTAACCCTTTGAGGCGCAACCCTTTCCCAATGCTGAAAAAAAGGGCAGGCGTTGCCATCGCTCGACTTAACTACCAGCAAGATGGCGGACGATCGAAACGTTCATCGCGTGCCACAGATCTCGAGACCCTTTTTTGACGACAGTTGGCTGTGCGCTGGTAGTTAAGTCGAGCGATGGCAACGGCTGCCCTTTTTTCAGCATTGGGCAATCTATCGAGCTGGTCTCGCATTCTTCCATTTTTCAGCAGATGTCAGTGCTGTTAAAAAAATTCGAGATCATTTTTTACGCGAAATGACGTACTAAAAAGTAAAGGGTTCTCGTGGAGCTATGTCACCCGCAACTATTTTTATAGAAATCCAATCTATTCTTCGTGACTGGCAACAGTCTGAACGTCAGAGTTTGGTGTTCCCAGAGCGGGATCACTGCGCGTTAAAGGGTTAAAGAATGATTGCCCGTAGACGGTAATGTATTGGGATTCATTTGGGCACTTCTGTAAAAGAACTACAAACATTACACAAACCATTTTGAATAGATGCATAGTACGGTACGCTAATAATAAATAAACTTCATAATCATAATAAACGCATATTTATGGTTGTTAGAACAAAATCGTCCGGACAGACAAACCAGAATCATAAATGCATCTAAACTTTGCGGGAAAGTGTTAAAAACAAACATAAATCGAAGAAATTTCATCAATTACATACAATAAAATATCACACAGCCAGGGCTGCAACTACAAGGGGGAGGGGGGAGGACGGGGAACGTGCAAAGGGCGCCTTGTTGAGGGAAATGCCAAAATCAGGTATGGTTCCGAAAAGGGAGGTTCTCAAATTTAAGGCTCGCACCGGACGCCGTACTGAAAAAATAAGGTTTGCACCCGGATGACGTAATCTCTAGTTGTGACTCTGCGCACAGTCCCAAATTTTTTTATCAAAGTTTTAACCTCAACTTGCACACACATATACTCCCTAAACATACTCGGGGTTTTCTAACAGTACCCCCATGACACCAAAACTGCGACAGGTTTACGATACGTATCCCGCTTTTTACGATCTCCCGCCCCCACCCCTCCGCCCTGGAAGTCCTAAAATTGCATCTTTAATGGGCAGACGTGAAAATCACATGACGTGTTCATCCGTACGTTCCAGCCGATTAAACTGATTATATACTAAATTAGAAACTGCAGTTTTAAATGGCGGGCATTGATGGCTGAGAAAAAGTCATTTTCGTTTTACGGCCTTATGATTTTGAAGCGGCATAAAATCGGCAATTAAGCGATTTTAAAAGGGGAATAAAATTAAGCCCGTAAATAAAAACGTAAACTGATGCTTAATGCATCGAGTATGTCCAAGAATAGAAGGGCAAAGTCCACATACATATTTTGATTTTATATCCAGTGCAAAGCTTACTCTGAACAAGTAATTACAGTGAAGCACCATTTATACGTTTTTCAAGGGAATTTGGAGGAGGGGGACGTATAAATGAAAAACGTATAAACGAAATTCTCAAAAATACGTACATTTTTAATAAAAAATCAGATTTAAATTAAAATACTACAACTGCATCTTACACTACATGAACAGAAAATTATACAAAATACACAAGAGGTAGGTAATACTAACCTTTTTATTTTGGATTTAATGTGGAGCTAGTATTTGTATTCATATTCATTCCACATGTACATAGTCGTATAACTATTATAACGGACCAGAGAAATCATTTCGCTTTAATTTAATTTCGTTATTCCGATATTGTAGCTCCACAGTGTAATTTGATTTGGGGATTATCAAAGTCTTCGCTATAGCAGGATTTTTGCTGTAACGGACTTCACTGAAACGGGATTAAACTGCATTTTTTAATTTTCGGTTATATGGCTTTTTGGGAATGCACAGATAAAAGTTCATTGTAGTGCAGAGTCAAAAGTATCTGTTTAACATTATCATTTTAATCTTCGGAAACTAGGTATTCTTGAATGAATTAAAACATGTCTAAGTTTTTTTGAAAGTAAGTTGTACCTGTCTAAGTTTGTCACATCACACATTTTCGATCTTCTTCAGTTCCAAAAAAAAAAAAAAAAACCCCGTAAGAATGAAATTTTCGATTTCAAGAAAACGTATAAATGAAATTATTTAACCCTTTGAAGCGCAACCCTTTCCCAATGCTGAAAAAAGGGCAGCCACGGCAACGGCTGCCCTTTCTTCAGCATTGGGCAATCTATCCAGCTGTTCTCGCATTCTTCCATTTTTCAGAAGATGTCAGTGCTGTTAAAAATGATCGTGACCATTTTTTGACGGGAAATGACGTGCTAAAAAGTAAAGGATTCTCGTGGAGCTATGTCACCCGCAACTATTTTTATAGAAATCAAATCTATTCTTCGTGATTGGCAACAGTCAAAACATCAGAGTTTGGTGTTCCCAGAGCGGACACACTGCGCGTTAAAGGGTTAACATTAAAATCCAATGGATTTTGCAGGAATTATTCAGAATAACGTATAAATGTATAAACGTATATATATAAGTATATATATACGTTTAAACGTATCTATAAACGTATAAACGGTACTGCTCTGTATAGTTAAATTTCATTTTAGAACGATATTCGTCAAGAAAAACGCATGACATCCGGATAAAGAGACGATTTAAAGGTGTGTAAAGTAAATAAATACTGTTACACAGCTGTAATATCGCTTTCCTGCTATGTTAGTCTTGTAGTTGGGAAGAGGGTTTTACAGAGATTCTTACAATAGTCAAAAATGTTACTAAGTCATCTGGATAAATACGCCTTTTCGCATACTGTATTTCGCTTATTGCGTCGCTATTTTTTTAACCACTCCTTAGGACGTCACTTTTAAGATTGCAATAAACTATTCCCAGTGGCGAAGCCAAGGTGGGGTTAGGGGGGGTGATAACCCTCCCATGAGAAAGTTTTTGCCATACAAAATGTATATTCTTCACTCCCTTATCACACACACCTATACATACATATGATTTGAAGTAGTTGTAACTCCCCCTCCTCCACCCCATGAAAAATTTCTGGCTACGCCACTGACTGTACCCGATTTCTTTGTCAAAGTTATCCACCAAAAGCATTTAATTTTTGATGAGCTCGACTCTCAGCATTTTCCCTTACAGTTCCCTTATCAACAAATTTTAGAAATTCATCCAGGTCTATACTTCGTTTTCGGCTTCCGTACGGTGGGCAGATAAAATATGACAGTACGATTAAATTACAAGTACTACGTACCGTCTTTGCTTATTATTTCCTTAATTTGTCATCCATTTTGTTAATTTAAATTCTTATTCTACACATTTACATAAATTATAATCTAAGTTAATAATAAGCACATTTACAACACAAACAATTAGAATTTCTTAAGACATTTAATATGAACTTCGCTTAAGAAGTCATTCCGCTCAGAAAAATCACTTATGGTTTTAGCACTTTATCTTTTTTATATTCTTTCTAAGAGAAAATGCATTCATTTACCAAATGAAACATTCTGGCGATAAAAATGTTTATATTATGTTTATTATTTATTAGCTATGTATTACGTTTATAAAAGCGGTTAAGTTCTGCTAGATAAGTGACTGTGTACGAAATAAATCAGACTACTGATTTCGTATTGGATCGTTTGGCACTTCAAAACACAACTTCAAAATAAGTGAAGCGAATACTTCACTCTTCGTTTTCACGGAAATGTTGATCATCATCAAATAAACTAGACTTCTCGTCATAATGGAAAGTTTGGGAAAATATACACATTTATTTTATGTATCAAGAATGCAAAAACAATTTTTGATTACCTGAGTTTTCGTATGAAGGAAAAAAAATTAATTTCAATTAAATTTTAAATTAATTAAAAAAATTAATTTAAAATTGAATTTCTTTCATTTAACATTATAAATATATAAAAACACTAAAGAATGTTAATTTTGATGAATCAATAAATTATTTAGTCTTCTCTGAAACTTTCAACCAACTATTCGTGGAATAAAAAATCTAACAGTAAAAAAAACAATACAATTTTGTTAAATGAACCAGCACAACACCAGTCAACAAACAAATAATTTGGTTGATTTTAACCAAATAAACCACTTAAACAAATAGTTCGGTTAAATTAACAAAGCATTTGGTTATTTCAACCAAATTGTTTGGTTAAATTGAGAAAAATGTTTTGTTGAAATAACCACATAATTTTAACAAAATTATTTTTTTAATTTAAAAAAAAATTGTTGGCGCTATTTTCACCGGATAATTTTGTTGATTTAACAAAATTGTTTTTGATTCAGCAAGAAATTTTTTTTTTCAATGTATATATCCACTCAACTTTCTTTTTCCACATTTACCGGAGTTGAATCCGGATTATTGACAGTCCGAATTTTTGACGTCCGTGTTATCGACGCTCCACTCCTATCGACGCACCACATTTATTATTATCATCCCAACTTATTTAATGGTTTCCCGTTTCCTCTTTCCCAAGCGGAGGGTGGCAGAAATTTTAATAAACAGAAGCACTTTAATTCATAGCTCATGGAAAGGTATATAAAACATTAAGTCATAATCCTTTTTTCTATTTTTAATCAGGACGTAAATTTACTATTAGCTGAGAGGAAATTTTAATCGTAGCTCTTTATTTAATGTTTGTTCTTTTTTCTCTTTCTAAACGACGACGTCAGTAATAAGAATGTGTCGTATAAATATTCATTATCAACGCTGATTGTTGTTGATGAGTTCCCCCTCCTCCTTTACAGTTGCTTTTTCCTTGGCGCTCTTTTAAAACACCCATAAAAAAACACTTTCTTCTTGGTTTAGGCTTTATTTTATTTTATTTATTTTTGGGGAGGGGAGAAGAAGGGGGGTTCCTTTGTATTTTACGCATTAGATAGGGGAAATATAAACACTTTGCTTCCGTTTAAGCAAGCTTTTACCCCTTTTTTATACTCCGTTCACCCTAAGTAAAAGGTGTTTAGGCGACAATCTAACATTATTAAAAAAAAAAAAAACTGTATTCATTTGCGAATCGATAAAAAATTATTGTATATTGATATAGTGTTAATTTGCTATGAAAAAATACCAAATCAAAGTTAATCGCCAAGTTTAATTGATGAAAAAAATAAAAATATGCTCATTAATGATACGCAGTACATCCGGTCATTCAAAGGATCTGAAAAAGCTGCATGCATATTAAATTTTGTTAAATCTTGCTCGAATTTGGTAAAAAGGTCCTTTATACGTGTTTTAATAAACTTAGTTTAAAAATCGAAAAAATCATATACACACGTATACATATATGTGAGTTGCAGTAGTCGTAACCCTTCCCCATGAAAAATTTATGGCTACCCCACTGCGCGTACCCGGTCATTGACGCTAATGTTAATCTGCTAAAATTTTTAATCGATACCATAAAATTCTATACCTTTTCTTAAAATGGTAACTTTGTAATTTTTATGTACGTGTCTATGATCAATATTTACAATGTAAAAGCCTAGGTCAGTGCTTTTGGGACACCCTGTATACCAATTTGTTGGTACATATTTTTCTTTTCTTGCTCTTCCGATTCTAAGGTATCTTATCACTTGCTGCGAGTTTACAAAAAAAAGAAGCTTATCTTTCGTCCTTTATCAAACACTGAATTTCAGAAAAGCGAGTTAATTGACAAAAAGTAATTAAGGAATGCTTTCATTATTGGGGTGGGGTGCATTTATTACCGTATAGGTGGTAGCTGGGTGGGTTGAAAACATTCACTAAAAGAACAGGCACATACCCCTTGCAATTGCCTGACTAGTTTTTCGTTATCTTTTCTCGCCTGTTTTTTTGTTTTTGAACGTGTCGAAAAATATTGAAAATCACGACATTACTTCAGAGAATGTGTTTTTCGTGGATGATTTAATGGTGTGTCTGATTTTTAATTATCTTTCTGGCAAGTTAAGTTGATACAGAACATTAGTTTTAATATATTAGTTCAGGAAATTCGAATGATTTGAAAGAACCTTGACAAACGCATACAATAATTATCTTTTTTTTTAAAAAAGAAATTTAAATAAGTGATGACGTAATTCCCAAATTTTCTGTACTAGAACTTTCGGGGAAAAAAAGCAATTGTACAACTTCTGAAAAGTTTAAAGATTTGAAAAATGATCGGAAAATCTACTAAATTATTTTCTCATAATCTTGTTACCAGGAGATAGTCACTCTTGCAAAATAAACCTAGTCAAAAAAAAAAAAAAAAAAAAAAAAAAGGACAGTTTACTCCAAAGTAATTTAATACATTTTGATCCTCTAGCTTAAGTGCTACATAAACATAATCCTGTATAAGCTCCTTTATAATTAGCAACCTATTATTGGCGCTAATAAAAAAAATATTTACGTATGGCGAAAAGCCATAGTCGAAATAAAACTTTCATAGCTAAAAATCCTTTTCTTTTTTCTGATCATCCCACAAATTTTTATTTTCATAGTACACGGCAGAGTACTTAATATAATCGAAAAACAAAATTATATACATTGCTTCACTCGCCCCATTCCATAAAAGCTTTTCTTTTTATGCGAAAACTTCGCTCATAAAAATAAAACATTTCGCCATCGAACAGAAAAAATATAAAAACGTGTAAATGTCTCCTGGAAAAAAATAAATGTTTGAACGGAATAAAAAACAACACGCCTTTTGTTTAAAAAAAAAAAAAAAAGTGAAAATGACATTTCTTAGGAAGGAGCGACGGACGAAAAATAAGAAATTAAAAAAATGAAAGTCAAATGCAAAAATCAATTTTGATAGTCGTTGTTTAAAACATAGGGCTGCCAAATCACATGCATAATTTTGAGAGAGAGAAAACAAAAAGTGTTTTGCAGCGGGAATGTTCCTATGGAAACCCCGATATTATTTACTATCGAAATTGCCGTTCCATGAGATGTGACATTTCGCAAAGCTGTGGAATTCAGAAGAAATGAATTAAGGATGCAGTATGCAAAAAGAAATAAAGATTGAAATAAAATCGATAAGGAAGGCTTGTCAACATCATCATTAATTTAAAAAAATGTTGCTGGTCTTAATTCTACGACGATTTGTCTTAGCTGTTTGCTTATACCGTCGTAACAGTTGGCAATTTCCCTTCAAAGGCGGCTGCTAGGAAGCAATATTAAACGCAGAAGAGATATCCTCGCAGTTGAACCATAGCAACACGAACAACTAATATATTAATACTAGCTGAAGTACCCGTTCTTCGCACGGGAATGAATAGACTTTTTGATATTACGATTTGTGGTGATTACTATTCATTGTAATAAACAGATATAGCAAAGTGGATATCGCGTTATATTGTGTCCAATAATCATGCATACCGAATTGCAAGGCAATCGTTTGTACGGTGCAGAAGGCCATGCGGCGTAGCGCAATCTAGTGGCGAGTTTTAGCAAAACGGATACGGCGAAAATATTTTTCGCATTCAGATATCGATGTATACGAATTTTCATGACTATCGGCTGGACAGTCCTGAAGTTCATGTGTTGACGCGACATCTAGAGGCAAGTTATAGGAAAATGGATAGCGCCAAACTCATCCCCGTGTTCAAATATCTATGTATACCTATTTTCATAGCAATCAGTTACCATCTAGTGGTCAGTTAACCATCTAGTGATTGATTAAAGTAATGATTTGCTACAGCGCCGTCAAGTGGCGAGTTGTAGCAAAATAGATAACGCCACAATATTCTCATTGTTGAAATAGCTATGTATACTGATTTTCATAGCGACCGTTTGAATGGTCAGGAATTTGGCCTGCTGCAGCGTCATCTAGTGGCGAGTTAAAATAATAATGCATTGCAGTGTCATCTAGTGGTGAGTAACATCAAAAGGAACGCAGTTAGAATATATTCTTCGTGCTCAAATGTGTAAGTATAAAAATTTTTATGCCGACGGTCGAACGGTATAGAAGTTGATGCTTTTCAGCGCCATTTAGCGGCAAGTTACAGCAAAATGGATAGTGAAATATATTCTCCGTGTTCTAATATTCGCGTGTACCAAATTTCATCGAAATCGGTTGGACGATATTCGCATAGCAAACGGCTAAACGGAATAGAATTCGACGTTCTGCTGCGCCACTTGGTGGCAAGTTAGAGGAAAACGGATAGCATAAAAAGCTTCTCCATGATAAAAGACTTAGGTGAACCAAATTTCATGGTGCAACGGTGCTCAACGGTGCTGGAGTTTTTCAACCTCATACACTCATACCAACATTCATTTTTATCTATAACCAGTGTCATTATATATCCCAGTCTCAAATAAAATCCAGTTTCATATCTAAGCCTCGCCAAAGTGCCAACATACGCCATTTTGCAAGCGTTTTTTCAGGAAATCATTCGAAGCATTGACTTAGCAGCAATAATATATGGGAAATGGTTCGACCGCGAAAAAGTAAAGCAAGCCTTTATTTGAAAAGTTGAATCCCTTAATACAGCCGAATTTTTAAAAATTATCAACTATAACGTGTTTTATTCATCATTACTCCGATGTACTAAATGAGAAGATTTCAATTTTCTGAAATTTGGCGGAATTTCCCCAACTTAAATCAATGTACTCATTTGGCGAGAATTCTGGAGATAGATCAATTGAAATCCCTTAATAACTGCTTTATTTCTTCACGGATCATTAAAATTTAACGCTGTATTCTAATAAAACCTTTGCACTTGTTTTCAAAAATCTATTTCCTTAAGCTCTCAATAAATTGCGCCAGCCGAAATCTGTGCAAACCGCTAGAACTCACTTTCACAAAATCGGCATTTGAGCCATTTTATTTTTTCGCCAAACTAAAATAATTTACCTATTAGCCTCGGAAATCTTCAATTCTTATTGTTTTGCGTGTAAAGCATTACATTCCTGCTCTGATTTCCCATGCACACGATATTATAATTTAAAAAAAAATAACCTTACGAATATAAACTAACAAAAAAAAATCATTATTATTCTTTTATTTTTACTTTGAAAATTTAAAACATTTTATTCGGCAAAATCGCCACACATGGCAACCACGATCCTTATTTCACACTTTTTTCACTACAGGGGTTACAATTACGGAAAGATTTTTGCGTGAAGAGCATAAAAAATCTCTTAAATTCCGGGAACGGGTGGACTTTCAAAGTTTTAAAGTGGACTATGAGTTATTCTATATTATTTTACATATCTGTACTAAATTTCAGGCCGATAGGTCCATTTTTGTGGATTTGTATACGAATCAAATCCACAAACAAACAAACAAACAGAATTTCATTTTTATTTATAAGAAGATTAAACAAGATGGGTTCAACATTAACAAGGAAGATGAATAATACCGTGAATTATATTTAAAAAAAAAAACACTTCAACACAATTATCATTAAGGGTCATATAACTACCGCATAAGAACATTTTGAAAACAAATTACTAAGGCGTTTCATTCAATCATCGCCATCAAAGCGTCATCTGCCTTTGCACATTTGCTGGCTAATCTGCTGTCCTGAACTTTAATTTAGTCTGAAGTGAATAGCCTATGTAAAAATAACCTAATTCTGCATCAAGATGCATGTAAAAAGAAAATTTCGAAGACTTGAAACTTTCTGGCGCTAAATTTGATGGAATATCGTAAAGCGACACTCTACTTCGCGACCTTTCGGCGAGATTTTGCATATACTCCTAAAACGCTATATTGCTATTCATGTAATTTTATAAAGACAATTATAAATGTTATGTCTATTGTTTTCCCACTGACAGTAAGCTGGCATAGATGTTTTAGTTATTTATTGCGCTTTGATTCGATTAATATCTCTAAACTGCCGCAGGCCATAATGTATTGCAATCATTTTGTGCACATCTGTAAAAGAACTATAAATGCCTCATAAAATCTTTCGATGGAGAGCAATATTTTATAAACAGTAACATACATTTCTTTTGTTTTGTTTGAAATATAGATTAATGTCTCAATAAAGAGTACGTAAAGTGAGTTAAAACACACTTTTAACAACGAGTGCGTATACAGCACAATGTATTGAATTCTTCCGAGTTCCTGTAAAAGTATCAGGGTTCAAAAATAAGTCTCAGGAACAAAGACAATACCGTGACAATACCGAATAGCTGCTATTTTCAACAGTTCTCGCTGTGAGTTTAGCTGAGAGTATTCGAAATTTCGTGGCTGAAGTGTTAAGGTCCTGCGTTTGGACCTATCGCGCGGCTGTCGATCTAAAGGTCGGCTTTCTCCAGATGTAACGTGAATACACGTTAGAACACCTTAGAAAGTCCTCCGACCAAGGCGACCCCCCTCCTTCCTTAGGCAGATATTTTTTAACACGTATAAATATTTTTTATGTCTTATTTACAAAATTATTTAGTAATTTTAACTTTAAAAAACTAGTTTATTTAAGAACTTTTATTACTTTTCTAATTTTTTGGAAAGTGTTAAAAATAAAAAAAAACATGGATAATTTTTCTTTACACCAAAGTTCAGGTAATTATAATTAAAAAAAAAGATTAAATTTTGTAAAAATCAACTGTAATTAGATGATCAACTCTAAGTTAAACTTTTAAAATGTGAAAATATTTAAAAACTATTAATTAGAGTACTTAGCAAAAAAGATGTTTTGCAGTAAAAACATATGTTCGGTAAACGGAATTTTTACGACTCATGTGTTCCGAGGGCTGCAATTTACTAGCATTTTTTTTTATTAGTTGAAATTATAATAAATTTAACGTTTAATTTAGCCCGATTTCGTCCTTACATAAACACTGCAAAAATGCATAGCTAAATTAACGTATAATTGCATCTCTCTGTTTTAAATCAATATTTCAAGTAAAATATTTTAAACATAAATTGAAATCTGGAACACATGATTAATTTATGAAATAGAGCAAGGATGCTTTTAAAGTAAATAAATAAAATGCCACCGCAGGGACTGAAATTCAAAGAAAAATGTAATCCGCGCAGAGAAAAAGACAGACCTGCCTATAATTATGAAATTGAAAATGCAATCCACCATTCAAAAGAAAATATTTAACAGACATGGGAAAACTTAATGCTCCCCATCCGAAATTAAAATGCTGTGGGCTACATCAAAATCTTATAAATAAAAATGAAATTCTGTTTGTTTGTTTGTTTGTTTGTTTGTTTGTTTGTTTATTTGTTTGTTTGTTTGTGGATTTGAGTTGTATACAAATCCACAAAAATGGACCTATCAGCCTGAAATTTTGCACAGATATGTAAAATAATATAGAATAAATCATAATCCACTTTAAAACTTTGAAAGTCCACCCGTTCCCGGAATTTAAGAGATTTTTTATGTTCTGCACGCAAAAATCTTTCCGTAATTGTAACCCCTGTAGTGAAAAAAGTGTGAAATAAGGATCGTGGTTGCCATGTGTGGCGATTTTGCCGAATAAGATGTTTTAAATTCTCAAAGTAAAAATAAAAGAATAATAATGAATTTTTTTTGTTAGTTTATATTCGTAAGGTTATATTTTTTTTAATTATAATATCGTGTGCATGGGAAATCGGAGCAGGAATGAAATGTTTTATACGCAAAACAATAAGAATTGAAGATTTCCGAGGCTAATATGTTAAAATTTTTTAGTTTGGCGAAAAAATAAAATGGCTCAAATGCCGAGAAAATGAGTTCTAGCGGTTTGCACAGTTTCCGGCGGATTTTTGAAAACAAGTGCAAAGGTTTTATTAGAATACAGCGTTAAATTTTTATGATCCGTGCGAAAATAATGCAGTTATTAAGGGATTTCAAGCGATCTATCTTCAGCATTCTCGCGATTTTGAGGAGGATTCTAACGCTTGGCGCTATTTATCGTAATTTAATCGTCTGCTATTTGGGTTATGAATACACCTGCGTATAAGTTTTTGAAATTTTCATTCAGTTGGAATTGTGCATTTTTCTGAGCAGCTTTTCTGCATCTAATGTATCACATCCAGAAAAAAGGATGTTAGAAATATCAATTTTAATTTTGTTTAATCACACTCATGAATAATGATACACTTTCCAACTTAATGAAAGAAGGAACGAAAATAGGGAAGACCCATGGATTATAACTCTTTTTATATATAGCACTTTAACTTTATAAAATCGAAATTAATCAGAAATTTAATAAAAAAGCCTTTCAGCATCAGAGCCTGTTACGAGGCAAAAGTAAATAGGGGTAACTATAATGAAAAATCGCTTTTTAATATATTCCAACATATTACAAGGGCTTACACGAAAATATATATTGGAGAAGAGATAAAAAATTATTATTTGGATGGCTTTTAAGCTGCTGAAACGGCTACAAGATATTACGTATCGAAGATAAAGATTTATTAGCTTGGAGCATCTTCCAAAGAAGAAGGGGGAATCGTAACAAGAAAAGGCTTTTACGTGGCATTTCAAGATTTCTTCCTTTTTTCGCAAGCTAAAGTTTATGTTCTTCCCGATTTCCGAAGCAATAAATTTACCTGCTCTTTTCTCCCACAATAAAAAGGGCAAATAGATACAGGTTTGTGAAAGCGAATTTATCGACACAACCAGATAGCTCTGCATCAATCAATGCAGCAGTTCGGTTTTTGGATCTGAGAACTTTTTATATTTGTAACCAAAATTGCAAATGCATAAGGTATACACAAAGTTAGCAGAACATAAGAAATATTAGATATGACAGAGTCATAGATTCTGAAACCCCTTTTAAGAAAATGCTACATCCTTAACCTTAACGCGAGGTGTCCACGGTGTGCGCGGCCACAAAATACTGACATTTTGACTGTCGGTCGGAAAAAAATACTCAAACATTAGTCAAAATTGATTTCAATAAAATACTTCAGGGTGACACTGTTACACGGGAATTCTTTACTTTTAGCACACAATTCCCAGTAAAAATTGTCAATTATTTGTAAAATTGCCCTTTTAAAAAATCAGTACAGTTGAAATCGCTTAATGGAATAGCTAATTTTCCACGAAAATTTATTATAATAGACGTTATATTCCATTATCCAGGATCGTTGTTGACCAATTGTTGCGGTTTAGTACATTGAAAATTACAATAAGCTGGATATTCCTTGAATCGATATTCCATTAAGTAGGTTCGAAGGTACTGGCATCAGCTGGAAACTTGAGAATGTGATAAAAATGCGTATAACAACTTGATAGGCTGCCCAAATGGCCCCAAAAGCTGAAAAAGTGTACTAGCATGGCAGTCGATGGAATCGCCATGGTAATCGCGTGCCACAGATTTTTTTTTTTTTTTTTTTTTTTTTTGGACAACACCCGGCTGTGTCGTCCTCGATATTGCTGGTAGTTAAATCGAGCGATGGCAACTGCTGTACTTTTTCAGAGTTGAGCAGTATATCCAGTTTTTTTTCTTTATCGATGAGAAATAGTTGAACCTCCAAAGCTTAATTTGCATGTGTGGTTAGTTAAATGTCACAGAAACATCTTTTTAAAATAATCGCTCAATGCGGCAAAATTCATGGAAAGCATTATGGAGTGTCCATGTGGAAACGCGTAACATTCTCAAGAGAAAACTTATTCTAGTAAATAACAATGATGCACTTCATGAACATTCATACTGGAAAAAAATTCAAATGTATGTTGACAGAGACATGCGACATAAAATTTTTCTTTAAAGGCAAAGAACGTCGCATTGTAGTCACAATGTCACATAACAGTTTCATTTCATGGTGACGTCACTTGTGACGTAAAAGCGGAAGGACATTCGACAGTCAAGGCGACTCATTTGTGACTCATATGCGTCGTCACAGTGACTTCACATTTAGGCCGCAGTGTTATTAGAGTGATGTCTCGAATTGAAATTCGCATCTCAAATCACAAATTCCTAATAATGGCTCGTACCTTAAGACTCTTATTATGTTAAAGCACTCTTATCTCAAGTTACAACTGTATGAATAATAAACATTAATATCGGCGACGAATCGTATACGACTTCTAAGTTTAATTAAACTTAAAAACATTTATTCACCTCAAAGGCTTTTTAAGTTTTTTTTTTAAAGAAAACCGAGAATGTTTTTCATCTTTACCTGTTCGCTGTGTAAGTAACTTGCAAGCTGCTGTACTTAAGTCAACAAGTTACGTAGCGAAAAAAAGTAACAAGTCAGCAGCGGGGGATAAAAAAGAAGCGATTTTCTTTAAAGAGCAGTGTAAGCCGAGCTTTATTTATTTTTTACGATATACCTCGTCGTTTTCAAAAAAGAAATATTCTTCCAGAGACATTAGTTTGGAAAAGGAAGAGCCAGTAAATGGATAAGCGCAACAAGTAAAATTAGTATGCTGTAAAATAGTTTTTTCTGAAAAGGATTTACTAGGTGGAAGTAAAGAACACAGTAGGAAAGGTGTAGTTTGTTGAGCTTGAGAAAAAACTTCCCTCAAATGGGCATAAAAGATGGTTTTCCCTGCTTAAGCATGACTAGAAGAAGTGGTGTCGAAGTGCATCAACGAAATTAAATAGATCGGATACCAGTCCACGTCCACCAGCAAAAAGAGTATTCTGATCGTAGTTCCAGGGTATATCATGGTAGTGTCGCAATATTTAAATATACGTATTTTATATACATACATACACACATATATATATAAAACATTACAAATCAAAAACTCATGAAAATCCCATATTTCTAGAACTACGCAGTTTAATTCCGTTGGAACAAAAAAATCCGCTTTCAAAAACTGCAATTACTACACGGTCCCGGCAGCCAGCCACAAAGGCGTCTTGAAAGTCATAACAGACCTTGGAAAACCGCTGCCCAGATTTAGCTTTCGGCCAATAATTGCAACGATTTTTGATCATGTGACACGACCTCAAAAGTTGTTAAAAGGTCCTGCAGCAGGTCAGGAGCGGGACTTTCGCGTGACGCAACTGCCTAAGAAATATGTATCCAGTCGTCCAATAAAATCATGTAATCGCAGTTGGAGTTCGACTCATTTCTTCCAGCGACGGCCGCTATGGCCCAAGGACGCGAGACGGAAATAGGCGTCTCGCAAAAGAGCCGAAAAGTTTTGTCTCGTCTCGCAAAATCTCTATATCGTAATGTTAAAAATGTTTTTCTCGTCTCGCAAAAAAAGTTGTAAATCTCTGTCTCGTCTCGCATCCATCCCTAATTTTCACCGTGAGCTCCCGGCGTTTGCCGGCCAGCGACGATCGGCCGCCTTTACCCATCCGGCCCGGTTCACGCAATAGCGGCTCTAATCCAGAGTCCCGAGCCACCTTATACCAACGCCAGCCAGGAGACCTCATCAGCCTTGCCTCCCTCCGGTCCACGACACAACTTTCCCGTAGCGCCCTAATGTTACAAAGAAGTCGGCAGGATTGTACCTTAGCGGGTCAAGAAGCTGAGAAAGCGCTCCCTTCAAGATGAATCATTCGTTTTTTTTCCCTCCACTCTATCACAGCTACACGCCAATGTTTATGTTACTGAGCATTCACCACTTCCGGCTTTGCAAGAGAAGCCTTGATTTCACCGTCCAACATTGTGTTGTTTTTTTTTTCCCGACCGGCGCTCCATAGCTGCGAGAACCCAGTGGCGACTAGCGATTTCTCAAATCTCTGGGGGGGGGGTTTCTTCTGTTGCCTCCTCTTGAGAACATGGAAATGCACCTCTAGTGCGCCTAAAGTGTTTATCTTCTCTTCTATATTTCAATGCCTGCATGAGTTATTTGATTCAGCGAAATTTAGCTCTCTCCTTGATTACGACGATGCGATGCCTGGATGTGACTCATCATTCACCTCTCCTGTGAGTTGTGTGCAACTCATTACTTTGTATTTATGATCAAGTGAAGAAAATGCTTCTGCCAGCTGAGTTTTTTTTTTTTCTTCTTCCCTGAAAGTTTGGACTCGTAAGGTTTGCCTGCGATTTATTAATTTTGTTTTATGAGAGGTTAAAAAAAAAAAAAAAAAGAGAACGTTAAATTGTGTATTTCTTCTCTTTATTCTAATGAATATTAAACTGAGTTTTGTTACTGAAATTATATAAACTGATTGCATTAATATTAAATTAGAACTTTTATTATTTTGAAAATATATTAGTGTTTGTTTTTATTTTTAAAAGAGAAGAAAAGGACAAAAATAATTAAAAACTTAATTAAGAATCATTTATTTTAAAACTTTATTATTTTGTGTATCTTAGTTTTGATAAGAAACTAAGTTATATTATTTCTTTAAATAGTTCACAAGGATTTCAATTGAATTTATGTTTTGTTTTATTTTAATTTGATTTTGGTAGCATAATTTACTGACTAAGGGTATATAAAATAGAAATATTATTATTCCATGTTCTTGCGATCAGGTAAAAAGGTAAAAGGAATAATGACTACTAATAGTGAAACGCAGACTGACTTCACTGCTTTAGCAAGTGGCGGTTTAACAGGTAGCAATGCTGTTGACAGTAGCTCGCAAACATTAACCAACGTTAAAGTAAATAAAAAACTTTGTAAAAAACACACATAAGATGTTATAGGTAAGTAGATACGTAGGTTTCTACCAAAAATTGTTTTGGTCTTCCTCAGTCAAAGCCCTTCGCCACAAGGAACAGAGGGAACTGAAAAGAGATAAACAAGCAAGCATGTTGCCACAAGGGACAAAGAAAAGTCGAACAAAACCACGGAGAGGGAAAAAAAGGGGGGGTTGGGGAAGATAAAAAGAAAGGAAAGAAGCACAAAAAACATAAATAAATAAAAATAAGAATCATAATTTATCATTCTTATTTATTTTTGTTTCTTATTTATTATATATTTCAGAAGTCGTCTATGAAATAAACTGTATTAGTTCCAAGTGCAATAAAAAAAGCACAAGATTTATCAAAAAATCTCCTAAATTGGCAACATTAATCACATGACTACGCAGTGCGGCGATCGTAAGAGGATGCTGTTAAACCTGGATTTCAGTGAAAAAACAACAAAACTAGCATCATTCAAAAAGAAATTTTGATACCGAGATGGTAAGAAACTCATTTACTCAAAATACACATAATTATCTCAAACATATAAAACTTTGAAATGGTAAAACGAACGTTTACAGCATTAATATTGTTTATTAATTTCAGCGCAAATAAGTTCAGACCATTTGCAGTGGCATATTTCTTCGTTTGCTAATTCATTTTAACTAAAGTAGGGAATGACAACGAATCCCATAAACGTGATTTGAAAGAATTATTCTGCGAGTTAAATTAAACGCGCGTGCTCGTTGCGAACAACATGCATTCGGAAATTACTGAACCCGAAAAACAGAACAACGCACGCCAAGAAAAGCAGCGAATTTCGACTATGTCTAATGATGACATATCAGTGGCGGCACGTCGTCAAAACTGTTAGTGCAGCCGGAAGCATATGAGCCCCCCCCCCCTTTCCTCCGGACAGAATTGGAAAATCTTTGTTACTGAATTCGAAAGCTGGCGGATTAAGCCCTCACCGAGGGAAAAAAAAAAAAGAAATTACATAAAAAATGTAAGAGATCCTATTTTACTTCCATAAAATGGACATAAATTTCAACCAGCCGCTCTTATCCTCAAAATTGCATTAATCCGTGTCTGATTCGAAGTTTCCTTAGAATTTTCTTTTGTAACGATAACTTGAGAAGAAAAGAAAAAAAAAAGAAAACTTACTTATTTTTTATAAGTCAAATCAATCCTCCTTTCTTTTAAACATGCGAATCGGTCAGTGATGTCCCCATAAAAAGGCGTTGTTTTAATTCAGATATCAATAATTTTAAAAGCTCTTTAAAATTTCCCATGTTTAAAGAATTTTCTCGCTCGCCATGTCCTCTAAATGCCAGTTCTTGCTTACATAAAAACAATACTGCTTTGATGGATAATTGTCCATTCATAAGCGTCTATTCAGGCTTCCCTTCTTGATAAATTCAGCAATATAAAGTCGAGAGTTTTCCAAACATATATTCTCCTTACCCCCTCCCTCACTTCTCGTCCGAGCCCAATCAGTTAGTCGAGTTCTCAAGTTCAGCCGCCGTTAAAAAATCGTTCATCGGCTGTATCAGCTGCATACTCCCTATCCCGGAGAGGCTGCTTACGTAGTCGTTGTCATGGCAACGGTGCTGCCAATTTTCTTTTCAGCGCTCTGGGCTGAACCAAAGATTTTCCCAATTGAATTGCGGGAAGATTAAAGTGCTTTTTTTCTGAATGAGCGATCCGGCCACAATACGTTTTTTTTTTTTGTTTGGTTTTTTTCGGAGATTTTTTTAATTTACCGTAGGAATTCCACATTTCTAATCTGAATTTAGGAAAATTAGTAGAATAAATTATTTTAAAGTATGTGCTGATAATTTCAAGTGCAGCCCGGCTGTACTTGCTGTATCCCACGAGCCGCCACTGTGACATATCACTGACATCTTCGATGATGACATCACTAATATTCTGTAGCTGAACATTTAATTAACGAAGACTGAAAAATGCATGACAGCAAGTTTTTTGAAACTTTCTGGTGCTACCATATTCTCAAAACCTACCCAGAATGCCTTTTTCTGAAAAGAAAAAAAAAATCTCATGAAATCTGTTTTAATTTCAAATTTGCTGCTAAGTTTTTTGTCTTTCCCACAGAATTTTATTTTGACAGGTACTTGACGATATAATGGGTGAAGCCTCCTTTGATACCAATAGTAGCTGTAAGACAAGAAGCTTCTTAAGAGGTTGTATGCTGTATGGTGAAATCTTTCGAATACGATTGCATTCCTATGAAGCAGGGTTTCCCAAAATTTTTTTAGAGCACTTTGAGGGTCTTTTAATTTCAACGGAGCACCTGCAGGGACATAGAGAAAAAAAATTCGGGGGGGGGGGCGACCAAAAGGTGAAAAAGGTAGGATTTCTCACATAAGTAATTGATTTATTGACACTCAATTAACAAAAATCCAAAATTTTGGGGGTGCCTAGGACCCTATGGCACCCTCCATGGTTACGTCTCAGATTACCCTGGGTAAAACTGAGTCTAGTGAATTCAAAGTTCAAGAAACAAGATATTTTTGTGCGGAGCACAGTTTGAAATACCTTCCATGGACGTTTGCAGTCCTAAATGAAAGTTGCGAACTTATCACAATTCTAATGTCATCAAGCAAGCTCAGTGGCCGCTGTAACATACAAGAACAAAATAATTCTTTAAGAGAATTATTCTAATTGATCCGTAATGTATGCAAAATTTTTTCCACATGGGAAGTTGATCTTTGATTCTCGTTAAGTACCATTAAGACAAAGTGATCCAATACCCTTCAAATCTTCAAAAGAAATTTTTTAATTTCTTAAGTTTTTCGCTTGGATTGTTGCAAAGACGTTGGCTCTTATGTTTCCAGCAAAGCTCTCATGACTTTAATGCGTTCAGCAGCCTGCGTCCCAGCGAAATACTCAAAGATCCAATTTTAGGGAGCAGGCTGCAACGCGTAGCAGCTGGTCCAGCGAAATATTCAAAGATCATTTTTGGGAGCGCGCGGCAGTACAATCCAGAAATCTTTTTTTTATTTGGGGGGGGGGGCTAAATTTTGTAAAAGGTTACTTCACCCAAACAGAATGTACAATAAAGCAAAATTTTACTCTAAAGTTATGTAAAACTTTTTGGGAGGGGATAAGTTATAAAAAAACATCATTTTATCTACTTAAAGTGTATAATAAAGCAAAATGTTACCCTTTAGCAATCTCTTTTGGAGGGGGGCTGAAGCCCCCTAGCCCCTCCTCTGGATCCGCTACTGGCGCAGGGCACATAAAGGAATCTTTGTTGACAATTCTTTGCAACGAGGTGAATGAAAAATTTAAACCGGGGTTTAACATGGTTAGGAAAGTCAAAAACAAAATACTCCCTCTTGTGTACACAAATCGAGTGAGCTTGATTTAGTGTTGAAACAATTTTAATCTTCTACCTTTTTCGAAGAAATTGAGAGAGACGACTAGAGAACCAGTAGTTGGAACACAACACGCTCAAAGGAGCATCTAAACGAACTCATTCCGCTGACAAAATTCAAAATTAGGCTTAGCGAATACAAAAATGGCGAGATCATTTGTAAAACTTGTGTTGACAGGTGGAAATGGTTTTCCGAAAACTAACGAAAAGAGACCGCAATAACCAACGAGAGGGGCCATTACTCATAAGGTAAACAAGTCGAAATTAATTAAACCGTGCGAAAAAGGCCGCGAAGTGTCGAGATTAAAGAGTTTAAATAAACCGGAACTAAAGGAATTTATTAGGCGGCAAAATCCACCCTGACTTGCAGTGGAGAACAACAGCTTAATTGGAAATGCCACGGAAATGGGATAACTGTATGTTCCGAAAACAATGGCGTCGTTAAGAGTTCGACAAGTTTACGGTTTATGTTAACAGTAAAGCAGACAATCGTTATTTCCTCCTTGAACAATTGTTATAAAATAGCAAATTAGAATGGCGGTTTTCTATCACTTAGTAGCAGACGACTGCTTGTATGCGAACTAGAGAATTTACATTTACGAAACTAATTAAAGCGTTAAGACTGGAAAATACTTCTTGAGGATTAGAAGGGGGGGTGTCTACCAATACTTGAAGTTCCGTGAGAGACCGATTTATGCAACTAGGATGGGAGGGACTCTGCACGAATTTCTTGTAGATCACTATTAATGTAACTTAGCGACACCCTGTAAAGGCACTTTAAGAGTTAAATGTTTACGTACAGGAAAGTAGTCTAATGGGACAATTTTAAAATAAAACTGGATGATATCTTTTTCATATAAATCTTTATACATTTTTGGTTTAAATTTGTGTATGTACTTTAGTAGGTAACATAGATTAAGTGAATACAAAAGTAAACATTTTACTAAATTTTACAATTAACTGAATACAAAAGAAAAGAATTTATTAAATTTTATAATAGTAAATGTCAGGATGGTTTTTGTGCTCTTGGGTCGGGGAGAGGGGGGAGGGGCGGTCTCTGACCGTTGGCCTGTGACATCTTGCGTATGCTACCCTCTTGATACGCCACTGTTAAAATAATTAAAACTTTGTAAAACAACACACATAAAAGGTGTTTATCAAACAGACAGATTTATACCAACACATAGATTGATAAGTACTTTTTATGCGTGTTATTTTACAAAGTTAATAGCACACATAACTACATTATATTTTAATTACTTTATATTTTTAACTTTTAATTACTTTATATTTTAAACGCTTAGATTGTAAAATAATATACAAGGAAGGTACTCAAAGTTTTAATTATTTTATAGTTTAAGCAACTGTTTCTTTTGAGTTTTGTTACGCCACTGTTGTTAAGTATTAAAATATCAGGCGAATATATTTAAACGGCTTATTCTGTTTTAAAGAGGCAGATTGGGGGATTCATGATTGTTAGTATTTACAGATGAAAACAAAAGCACGCAAAGCTACTTTACACAGTATTTAACAAGCTTTGCTGCCGAAAAAACAATTGAAAATTCTTTCATAACCACCCGCTCCCTTTCCCTCAATATTTAAAAAGGTTCAAATAAGAAAGACAAAGAAAAAACGACGATGGACAAAGAGTCGTAAGAAAAAAAAATCCTGGAAATCAGTGCATTTCGAAACTAACCGTAAAAAAGTAGCAAAAATTCTAAAGGGAAAAAAAAAACCACAACATAAAAATGTAAAAATAGCGAACAGAGTTTGGCAATTAATGAAGGGAAAAAAAAAAAAAAAAAAAAACCCTGCAAGCCTAGTAAGCATTTGGTGGTGGGGAGGGGTTGAAACAACGAACATGCGGGCGAGCTAATCTAATTACTTAGACCGATAGGGATTTCTCGAAAATAAAAAGATGACATGATAAGCGCAGGGAATAAATACGTGCAGCTCTGGACTCGTACTTGATTGGATCTGTAAATATTTCATTCGATGATACATACATGTACCTTATCCCAAGGGTTTGTTTACATGACATTTGAGATATTTAATGTTGCCGGGATAAGTTAACAAACATGCACACTTTTCTGTGTTTTTAGTCGATTTTCGAGCGTGCGTTTCTAGAACATGTGAATTTTGAAATGCAAATTAAGAAGCCTGCAAAAGAAGACGAACTTAGAGTGATTCTATTCGAAGGAAATCGTAGTTAAATATGCAAGAAAACTATGCTACAGAACGAAAGAAATTTAGATTGGAGATTGATTGATTAAGTTATGGCAAGCCTATACGAGGGGCATCTGCCTACGAGGGAGTACTATGGTCAGAAGACGGGGCATATTCCGGTTACATCTGGAATAAACCGACCAAAATTCCAGACCGTTAGATAGTCGGCAGGCCCGAACACGAAACTTTCACAATTCAGCAGTTCACTATGTTCAGTAACTTATCCACTCGGCCATGGTGTGGGCCGAAATTTAGATTGGGACTATGATTAACGTTTAAATTAGAGTTTTCCATTTTTTTAAAAGCCTTTGAGGTTCTTAGAATTTTGGCGGAGCACCTTAGGCAGTTTCATGAACCATCTCGTGTATAATGCGAGTCTAGTGTATATTAGGTTAAGGCAGCTATATATTTTCGCGGAGCACTAGCTACCTAGTGTTTTGAAGTATTTAGTACTAGACGGAACACATCTTAAGAAAATCAGATTCAAAGTAAGGCTTTTTAAGGGTTTTGAGTACTATGTTTGATATATCGCATCCAATAAGCATATTTACAGCCATAAAGAGTTATTATATACAGCATACTAAAAAGTTACACAAGACTAACTGTAATTCTTTTGGTGTGTTAATAGCTTGAATAATATAAATCATTGGCAATAAATAGATAAAATAATAATTAATTGATAAAAAGAAGAATATATCTTCTTTTTATCAATTAATTATTACTGTTAATTACAATTAATTATTACTGTTAACTTATCAATTAATTTTTACAGTAAAATATTCCAGTTTACTTTTTTTAACGCATCTAACAGAACGAAGAATCCCCCATAAGAAAAAAAAATCACAAACTTTGAAAGTAAATAGTTCTGTCGGTTTCTGTCACACAAAATCTTTTCAAAATACGCTCTTATATGGTTATTGTAAGAAGCTTTTCCCCCTAAATATAGCTCTAGAAACCAAGGTATTCTGTAAAAATTGTGAGATTTTATAATTTTTATAATAGTTAATTTGGTCGTATGAAAGTATTATAAAATTAGAAGGAAACAAAATTCGTAACAAGGCGTATGTTTCTGAGCAACAGTAATAAAGTCTGGATAAATAATTTTCCGGACTCCCTGTATATAACGGCAGTTCTAAATTTAAGCTTTTCACTTACCTACAGAAATGTGTACTTTCTTAGACAGCGTATGCTTTGGAGCTTTAAGATTATATAACTATATTAAAACTCTTTTTTAATCAAGGAAAATGTAAAATTTCGAAGCAACAAGTTTCGTTCGCTAATTTTAATTTAAGGTTGAAATCACGTGTTACTTAATTAAGAAATTCTTTGACTTTAAAGAAAACAGAAAAAAGGAAAATTTAATTTCGCAGAAACCAGGAAAGGCACAATATTTTTAAAAGTAAAATTAAAACTTTTTTTAATAAGATGTTTGGACAGAAAATAGATTTTTCAAAAGTTTGACGTTTTTAAACGAAATAAAGTGTTTGAGTTAAATAAGCCAATTTTATTTGCTGTAAAAAAAAGAAAAAACTAGAAAATATGTTTTTTTGCACTAGGTGGAGGACTAAGTTTTAATATTGAAAGAAAATTGGAGTTACACAGTCAACACCCTAAATTACGAAACGCGATTTAACAAAATGCTTTTCATAATGAAGACACCATTTTCCTAATGTTAAAAAGTAGAACGCATACTTTATAACGAAATATGCAGAATTGTAGTTTTCTTCCTTTTTTACTTCCTTGTACGTAGTATAAGGAAGTAATGTGATCCCGAAAAATTTTGGGGGCCAAATTTCGACAAAAAAACCCGATTTTGACTACCTCTAAATTGAATTTTAAGAATTTTTTTCGATGCATCCTATCGTAGGCTAGCATGCACGATCATATTAACGCGTCTGCAACTCATTTTGACCAGCGGCGAGTCTGCTGTGGCCAGTTTTTCCATGCCGTCTGTACGTACGTACGTACGTACGTATGTATGTAACTCGCATATCTCAAAAACTATTGGTCGTAGAATGTTGAGATTTGATATTTAGGATTGTTCTATGATCTAGTTGTGCACCTCCCCTTTTGGTGGCAATCGAATGGATAGTTTATGTACAGGACCGCCCAAAAGATTCGAAATACATTACGCTCTATGGGCCGAAATTCATTAAACTCGCCTAACTCAAAAGCTATTAGGCGTAGAATGCCGAAACTTCATATTTTGGATAGTTGTAACATCTAGTTGTGCACCTCTCCTTTTGGTTCCATTCGACTGGATAGTTTATCTACAGGACTGCCCAAAACATTCGAAATACATTACGCTCAATGGGCCGAAACTCATTAAACTCGCATATCTCAAAAACTATTAGGCGTAGAATGTTGAAACTTTATATTTAGGATTGCTGTAACATCTAGTTGTGCACCTCCCCTTTCGATTCCATTCGACTGGATAGTTTATCTACAGAACCGCCCAAAAGATTCGAAATACATTACGCTCTATGGGCCGAAATTCATCAAAGCGTTTTTTAGAGGTATTGGGCTATTTCTCTCTTAATAATCAAGAGTGAAAAACCAGTGCTGAGGAGTGATAAATCAAAACCCTA